>JAHPZR010008514.1:50000-62513 GCA_019787425.1 Platygyra sinensis
AGCCATCGATAAGCGGAAATTCTTGCTTAATCGATAGTTTGTGAAGCAACCCATTCTACAAGATGAAGACTACACCTAATGTGTTTTGCTCTCAGTAAAAATGTATTTCAAACCAATATCCTGTGTGTTGCTCTATTGGAGTTTATTTTTTTGTTGAGGGGACTTAAGTCTTATTGTTCATTGCAATTTAATTTCCTGATGCTTTATGTTAAACACTTTGTAGTTGTTGAAGCTTTCGCTGTCAATAATGCTCTGAGGGCTTCGGTAAATGAGCTTTTCCGTTAGAGTTTGTATGCAAATCTGGGGTTGAAAGTAAACGCACTGCGTAATTGCAAAATTAGTGACTAACGGAGCGGAAACATCAACCTGATAGGTAAGAATTAACAACTCTTTCTCTCATCGCCAAAGCTGAGGGGTCTGATAAAAAACGTAACAGAATCTACCTAAACCAATCGGGGTTAAAACAGCCCGGTTTCGAAAATCGGAGAACGTTTTCAAAGAAAGCTAGCGAACCTCAGAAATTATTACGCTTTCAAAAATTCGCGTTTGTCAACGTTTCCGAATCACGGACAGTTAAACAAGCGTTCAAAGCAGTTGAAAAATCATCGAAGCTAGTGAAAAAAAAAGCCATATTCACGCTTAACGTTTCGAAATCGAACAAAGTTTTCAAATTCCTAGAGAGTTCAAGTTGAATGAATGAATGAATGAATGACGCTTTCGTTAAAATTTGCGCTTATAATTTTAACACAATAGTTTCCTCTAATCAGGGTTAAAAGAGCCCTACATTGCGACTGCATGTATTCCAAAGCAATTTGTTTACAAATACGAGATAATAACTTATGACATCACCCCCGTAACGTACTCCATAGCAATTTTAGATCAAGTTAATTTATTCCACAGCGATACCACAGCAAATAAACGAGAAACCACAACAAAAAAAGGAAACCGTGGTGCGCCCTATACTACTCATGGTTTTGTTCCTTCTGTACCTGAGTCCTCAAACTAATGATGTGTCTGCATTAAGTTGCCACAACATGTTGGATAACTAGATATAATGTTTTATTATATGTGCAGGTAAAAAAGGTTACTTGATCGATCCCGGCCGAGTAGCATAGTTTCCGCTTGTCATATCGGCAAATGACGTCACGTTTCCTACCTTTGCAAACTTGTCTGAACGACCTCGGTTTGTTGTTCGGAATAATGGAGAGGCCGTTGCTAGATTTGTTTTGTTGAAAAATTTGTTTTATATATAGATGTCGAGCTGTGTTTTGAGCCTGTTATCTTTCGAAACGTCAGTGCACAGGAAGTCTACGAACACTGGCTAACTTAGTTATTATAATTAGCACATCCATGTTGACAAACGTTATAAAGGCTGTTTGGGCACTACTATGATCCATCGCGCAGATCGCCTGTCATCTACCCTTGCTGCGTTTTCTGATGAGCGCAACAAGCTCCGCTCTATTTTCCCTAACTTAGACTATCCAATAAATTTGATCAATTCATCTATCAACAAATTTCTGCATAATATCGCCAATTTCGATGTACCCTAGATTGCAAGCGACGACACCCCTTCTATCATAATTCCACTACCATTTAAAGATCAGCAATCGTTTAATTCAGTCAAGATACCATGATCTGAGAAAACACATCTTCTTCCAATGATAATCTTTTTCAATCTAATTTTAGCGCGTTGTCAAACTGCGAGGCTATTTTGGGAAAGATACCTGATAGGCCAATGCAAATGACGTAATAACATTGACGTTCACTGTTAAACAGTTAATCAAATACGCAAAAATTTGCTGTGATAACAATGGAGTAACAGGCCTGTGCGACTCCCATTCACGCGTAATATCCAGTTACAGCTTAGCTCGCTCGAGTATATCCTTTAGGGATCTGCCCCTTTTGTACGAGACAATAGGGAATCTTTGAATATTCTTCTAAGCAATGGCTGTCGTTGAATTAAACGCCAATTCTGCATAAGTATATGCTTTACGTTAGGCACTGATGAGCGATATTGTGTGCAAAAGGCATGATTCGCGTGTGCGATTTCCGATTCTGTTGTAGCGCGAGTTTTCTCTCCTCAAATTTTGTTTCTGCGAGAGTATTTGAAACGAGATTTCAGGGTACCCTCTTTCTGTGGGATTTGTTGTAATTTTTTTTATAGCAGTTTAAAATGCTGTTTTATCATTTTTAGAGGAGTTAATTCGGAGAAGTCTGAATGCTTCGCCTTCAATGAAGCCCTGCTTGACCCCCGGTGCGTGACAGCTGGAGAAAAGCGTGTACTGACATATTTCAGTAGCTTTGAAATGAGTTTTAATGTCCAGTCTAGACTGTTTGCAAACCGTTTCACGGCAAGAAAACCCTCGTTTACCGTTAATTTTCCCAAACGGTGAATACCAGATAAATCCTGGATTAACCGTCCGTTTTCTAATATCGGAAAACGTTCTGTTAATTCGGCGTTTTCCTTGAGTGAACGCCAAGAAAACATGATGCTAATTCATTGTTTTCATGCTCTTGAAAAACGCCGGTGAACACATTGTTTTCCATTGCGTTTTCTTTCGTTTTCCCGAGCGGATTAATGCAGAGTTTGCAGGAGGTTTTCCAAGTCTAAATACTGACGGTTAACACCAGGTAAACTACACGTTCACTAGCAATTTTCCCGCATTGGGAAAACTTCGATTTAACACCTTGTTTTCATATGCCTTCACCGTAGTTTTCCCGACCAGGCAAATGTGTTGTTTGTCCGACGTTTTCTGGGTGTACATGTTGACGGTTAACACCAGGAAAACTACACTTTCACTAGCAGTTTTCCTGCATTAGAAAACTTCCATTTAACGCCCCGTTTTCATATGCTTCACCGTAGTTTTTCCGAGCGGGTAAATGTATTGTTTGTCCGACGTTTTGTGGGTGTACATGTTAAAGGTTAACGCAAAACTACACATTCACAAGCAATTTTCCCGCATTAGAAAACGGCTTCTATTGAACACCTCGTTTCACTCATGAAATGGCATGTATAAGGAGATATAATGAACCCGTATACATTGTGTGTACGGCCCATACGGAAAGGTATACTGATGTATACTGAAGTACATGTATGACTAGGCCTGTATAATGATGAGTATTCGTTTGAATTCTTATACTAATGTGTACTGCTTTATGAAGATTACCTTATAACTAACCTAGTGTAAGGGAACCTTATGAGAGTTGACAAAGCAAATTCAACTTGTTTGTTCTTCGATCAGTCACGGCTGCATCACAAATGAAGGAAATGAAGAATGAATCCTGTGGTAACGAGTGCTTCGTTCGGAAGAACTTACTTAGCGAACTTGACGGCATGTAAAGGAAGCTTTAAGTCAGATAAACAGCTAATAAACACAGGTCTTAATATCGCGTCTTTGGCTTCTTTGCGGATTTCGTACAGGTATTACGTTTTCCGTAAATACATAAATAACGTTTCTTTACTACGCTTCTTAATGCTATTGCGTAAAGATATCCATAACGCATCTGTACATTCCTTTACGCATTGCGCAAAGGTGTCTTCTATCCTCTTTCGCTTCGCTCAGCCGAATAGAAAACATTTCTATTATAAGTAGAAGAGACAAGTAACAAACAAATAGTGGAGGGAGCCGCCAGCAATGGTCGAGTTTATTTACAAAAGTCTGAGCCGGGGACACACTGGATACAGGTTACAAGCCAAGGAATATAAGAAAAAGTCACACACTATTTAGAGGGTCATGAAGGGCTTCGTGACTGCTGATAGCTAAGATACATGTCAGGAAGAAGCTTGATGCTTACTGATGCAACACCAACATTGTTAAATGCTATAATACACAAGAAACACTTAAGTCATTTCATGGCTAAGAGCATGAATGAGTTGGCTCATAAGAGCCCTTTGATTCATATAGTGGTTATCTATTGTCTGTCTTTGTCATATGGTGGTTATCTATTGTTTTTTTTTTTTTAAATAAACAATAGAAAAAAATACACCACCTACGTACCAAAAATCATGGCCTCGGTACGTCACATGCGGCACATCAAGGGAAGTCAGTTCAATCAGCCAAATCAATCCACGGAGCTCATTTTTCTTTACGCGAAAACTAAAATTTTTGGACGTACGTTTTATTTGCTCATATCAGAATGTTCAAGTCAACAATGCGCGAAGATCTATACTGAACTTGCATCATTCTGTTAATGCCATCGAGTGTATACTGTTCAGAATCTTGCACTGAGGCACGTAAGTTTTAAAATTCATATCAATCTTCACTACAGCTCTCTTGACCCACGTTATGCATAGTCCTATTTAAAACTGGTGTTTACATTTAAACGCATTTTTGCGTAAAGGTATCAATAACTCATCTTAACAACCCTTTCGGATCTCGTAAAGGCATCAATAACGCATCTTTACGATGCTTTACAGATGGAGGAAGTTTCTATTTTTGTTAACTTCGCTAACTCGTTCGACCCTACGATCAAGTTTTCTTGAGCAAGGTCATCCAAACGTGCTGTTTTCTCGATACAGACTGGTATTCTAAGAACCTCGCCTTTCAACTCTTAGAATTCTCGATTCACAAACCCACTTCAAGCCCACTGAAACTTTTTAGTATACACACTTCTCATCGTGCCACACATTGAACACGAAAAAGGGTTTTATCAAAGGAGAAGCATTCCGTCTTTTAATTAACAAGCAACTCAGTCAAGGATAATTTTTATAAATACAAACGAGACTTTGAACAAAGACTCTGTAACAGAGGCTATCCCACGGCGCTCGTCCATAAAATCCTGACTGAAGTTCAGTTCTCCGACAGAACAGAGGCTCTTCGTAACAAAACAAAGAAGGCGAAAGAATTAATTTTACGTTACAACTCATAACCAGGCTACACCGAATCTCAAAAAGATTCTAATGAAACACTGGCATATCATTCAACAGCAACCTAGACTTGCACATATCTTTAACCAATTGTATCTTACAGGAAGGAAAAATCACTGAAGGACGTTTTTAATAGTTCGCGCAAAAGTTTCATTCGATCACGCCGCAATCATAAAAACTTGTAAACAAAAAAGCAATTTTTAAAGGTTTGTTTTCAAACCAGAAGGAAATTCATGTTTTATATATGACTTTCTGCTTGCAACACGCTTTTTTACGCTTCTTTAATCTTAGTTCGAGTAACGACATCAATAACAGAAGGCTAAATAACGTTTTTGATCACTTCCGACTACTATATTTCATATTTACATAAAGTGTTAAAAAAAACATTCGCAGCGGAACATTCTTTACATCTCACCGACCTACGTGGAAGCGCAACTCACCAATAGACCTCTTTAGCTTGGGCGGTCTGTTTTCCCATTGTAGAACACGTGGTATTCTCTGGAGAATTTTTCTTTTGTCCATCTTAAAATTATTCATTCATATACACGGGACTATTTGAAAATTTGAAAGCAAGAATTCTCAAGAGTATCATCACGTGGTCTACAATGGGAAAACAAACCGCCCAAGCTAAAGAGGTCTATTTCGCAAAGCTTGAGAGAGGAATGCCCTAGGATCAGTTGCATGGGAGGACTCGCACCGGGCCCAAACCCACTTAACGCTGCCGCGTATTTGATGCAGACCTTGAACTCTGGCCGATCTTTTAGCTTATAATGGTGAATGTTGCAAAATCTATTTATTTAGACCGACTTGTGAATTTCCATCTTTGTGGTTACCGCTGTTAATCCGAAGGCATCAGCGCATGCGTAATTGTAAAGAGCGCCTTCAACGAAATTTACTAATTTACTAACTGGTTGTCAGTAAAATTTTGAAACACAAATCATACAAATTCGTTTTATGGAAAATTTCGTTTACAATTAAGAGTTCAATGATATGATGGTTTTTACGGAACGACTGGGGTAAAGACCATCTGGTCCCGGTGGTTCGAAAAGTAGATAACGCTATCCACCGGATAAATCACTATCCAGTGGATAGCGTGGTTTGCATTGTCAACACTTATCAGCTGGTTAGTGATTATCCGCTGGATAGCGCTATCCGGCCTTTGAACAACCGGGGCCTGGCAGGTAATGGGCTCCTCCAGTGCTGGGCCTGGTCATTTTTTTCCCCTCAAAATCTCACTTTAATTTCTATGTATCGAGGTAAAACGTGTTCGTAAGCAGACCCAGTAATCAGCAGGATAATGTGTTTGAGCAATCATGAGACCAAACTGACTTGTTACTGCCTCCTGCTTTGGCGCTTGGATTTCAGTCTCAAGCAGGCAAGCTCGAAGCACGAGAAACTGGGGACCAGCAAGAGAGACTGCTGGGGTCAGCGGCTTTGTCGCGGGAAGACCAAACATGGGCCCGTACATGACGTACCTTATCAAAATTCTCTGATGTAGCCGATTTACCGCCAATTTTAAAAGGTGTGAAGCCTTTCGTTGAAGACGGTTTTATCTTTTGGTTTTTGCGATCGGTTAGAACTACATTGTACGTTAGTTTTTGAGTCAAGAGATCTTAGTTCAGCAATTCAACAAACGGTAAGAAGTGGAATTTGAAGAAACTTAGACAAAGGAAACTCCATTTAGCGAGGAGTGCGTGTGACAAATTATCGAGCGAGTCGCCTTCGTTATGGAATTCAGCGACAAACTGAATACGGTATCGTGCTACAAAGAACTATTTCATACACCAAGAGATGGATAGCCTTCCTCTTTGGTCTATACTACATGCTATTATGACTTTGAACAACCCATCTGGAGCAGAAATCATTACTGCTGAAAACGTTTACCACGTCCAGGTAAGCTGTAGCCCAAAGTTCATAATCTTGATGAATCTGCTTTCTACAACATACACTCAAACTCATTAAACGTTGTTGAAATTATAGACATCCTCAGATCATTTTTAGCAAGGGAGATTATATAGAAATGTGTTCTTAACATTCTTAAAGTACATTTATAGCACATTTTATCCCTAAGAATGTTGTCTTGTCAGAGAGAGATTTTCATATATATATTTTTTATGATATAGTAACATACACAAATACTTTCAATGCAGCCATGCATAATAGTAATAATACAGTAATAATAACACAATATTTTACACAACTTTATGCATGAATAATCATGTGTAGTAAAGGCATTGTGGGCAAGTGTCAATCAACATCTTGACCCACAAACGATCAACAACCGATCAATGGTCGGTCAACACTCAACCAACACTTGATTGACATCTTGACTGACACTTGATCAACATTCGGTCCATAGTCACCAGAGTGCTGACCGACTTATATGCATTGATCAAAAAAAGTTGACTCTTGACCGAGATGTCCATTGTATCAGTTGATTGAGTGTCAACCAAAATGCCAATGGAGAGTCAATTAAGGGTATCAGTCTAGGATACTGATGGACTCCTGACTACAAATTGTGTTTAGTATACATGATCCTGCGTGAAAATACATACTAGATAAATCCATGGTTAAAAAAGTATAATCTGCTTTGGTCCAGGCCTCCCACACCACCAGAGCTTATTTTGGCCAAATAATCCATGTTGTATTTACGTGTCTGTAAGTGTGACTGCAACTGTGCATCCTTCCTGGGTGTGATAGCAGTCCAGCCAGGGATTACATTTACCTCCCATCATGAAATCTGCCAGTACCCGTGTATACTAATAGTACATGACTAAATTAGTACAGAAGGCCAATAACAAATATCATCCAACCAGAATACTGGTACTCCATTGTACGAAAGCCGAGAAGGGACAATCCCGAAATATTTACAAAATCCGAAAATTATTTTTTAAATCCGAAAAAATATTTTTAAAATCCGAAAAAATATTTTTAAAATCCGAAAATTATTTTTAAAATCCCAAAATTATTTTTAAAATCCCAAAATTATTTTTAAAATCCGCAAGAATATTTTTAAAATCCGAAAAAATATTTCAAATCGTAATGTGTTTTGGAAATCATCGTTGAAGAGTTTATAAAATCTGAAAAACTATTAGAAATCTTGATAAAGCTATTGAATCCACAAATATTATGTTGCAAATCCCAAACAAATTTCCAAATCCAGGAATTGTCGATAAATCCAGAAAAGTATTTTGTAAATCCGAAAAAATATTTTGTCACGTGTTACTTGCGCCAGCATGCTGCCATCGTCAGCGGTTTTCCCGCCATTTGCCGTATCAAAAATGGCGGAGTTTTGTGTCTCGTGTGGATCCAAAGTGAACCGTGGCGACAAATTTTGTTTTAAATGTGGTTCGAAAGTCTCAGAGATATCACCGAGTGCAAGGGTAAGTACACCCGAAGATCAAGGTGCTTCGTCCTCGTCATCTACCAAGTCCTTATCCCAATACTTGGCCTGCAAAGCGGAGGAACGCAGAGCATACAACAAGCCAAACAACAAAAGCGGGTTTAAAAGAAAATTTAACGATCCAGGATCCAGTTCTAAACGGGTTGCAAACAATAGAGTTTGATCAACGTTGGCTTAATAACTGAAAACGAAGAAGGAAACTTGGCTATAGTCAGAGGGAGCAGAGTGGCGTTGAAAGTGGGGAAAGATTATGGTGTCGTCGAGGTGTGCCAGGCTGCCGTAAAAAAACACGCAGATCACGATCAATTTTTTTTGTGGAGAGGAAGATTACATCTTGCTTTATCCTGATCAAAAGCCGGTTCTTAAAGTACCGGGGAGTGACGAAGATTTCTCTGTAGCGAAATACAAGCAAGAACTAGCAAAGCCTTACTCTAAGGTGGATCTTTATATTTGTAAAGAAACGGAGTTCAAAAAAGATAGGGAAACAGATGACATGTCAGACCGAAGAGCAGAGAAAAAGCCTTGTAAGGATGATCTAATCGACATACCTTCAGATGACGACTTGATGTTTGACAATCCTGTTTTTGAGAGTCCCGCAAAACCTGCTATTGATGGCAATCAGATTCCTCCTGCAGCCAGCTGTGGCGGATCCAGTGTCAAGCAACATGGTCGAGCAATTTCCACCAGTATTCATCAAGAAAACCTGGCTGCCAAGGATGGCAAAAAAATGGAATGTCCAACCTGCCATGGCCACTTCCTTGCTGATGAAATTGTAGTACATGCAGATTTGTGCGCAGAAAATGCCTACAGATTTTCATTTTTGGGGCTAATGGCAACCCCACCATCAGATCACATTCCAGATGAATATGTAGCTAGTTTGAATGAAACATGCACCAATACTGCAAGCAATGCTTTGCCTCTCTCTGATCTCCTCAGCCCTTTGGTGGACAAGCTTGAATCGCAGCTAAGAATAAACGTCAGAAGGGGTCAGCTGTTTCTTGATTATGTAGAGGCTAGAAAAAGAAGCCAGTGGATAAAAGCAGAAAACAGACTTAAAGTTATTTTTGTCGGAGAGCCAGCAGAAGACAGTGGGGGACCCAGAAGAGAGTTCTTTTCAGGTTAGTTCTTCTATAGCTTCCATAACTTTAGTAATTTAATTTACATCAATATAGAGTGTTCATTGCAACACAAGGAATGATGTTATTTCAAAGACACTCATTTAATTAACAAGGAGAATAACACAACCTCATACAATGGGTTAGTAGATAGCTAGTAACTATGGTTAGTATAAGTAACAGCTAAAAAAACATTTGAAGTAATCATGAAACCTTTTTTCTGGAGTCTCTGATTATTCAGCAAATAGATTCCATGTTGAGAAATGTCTGTTCAGTAACAGACCTTAAATGGCAATTCTCAATTTTCCAATTCCTCGTAATGCACTATGTTTGCCCCCCAATTTTGCATAAACTATTGTTGAGAAATTCTCTTGGAGGTCTGCATGTTCCCGCAAAACTTGGGAAGCAAACAGAGTGCATTATGGGGAATTGGAAATTTTTTTTTTTTTTCAGAGGTTCTCAAAGAAATAAAAGGAAGATTGTTTGCTACTGGTGTTCCAACAGCTTCAACAGCTGCACTGGCTGACAATGAATTCCTGTATGCAGGAAACCTTAAGGCTGCCTCTATCCTGCAGGGTGGTACAGCACCTTGCTTCCTGAAAACGTGGGTTTATGACTACATGATCATGGGACTCAGTGAAGCGCTTGAGCTCAGTACTGATGACATTACAGCATCAGAGATGAAAAACTTTGTTGAAAAGGTACGTACATCTACCTAAATATCAAGTATTTGCAGGAGCGATGGGCTCCTGGTATTTGAGTATGTTGTGAAAAGACTGAAGGGAAGAAATTTTCAAAATTTGTCTCCCATTGGTTTTCAGTTGTATTAATCTTTAGAGTTATAATGACACAATCATATAACTGGGGCTACTATAAAATCAAGACTGTTTAGCTTAATATTATGGCGCGTTTTCAGGGTCAAAATTAAAAGCTACCTTTTCCACCTTTTCTTACCTGCTACGTAAAATGTCTGTCATTTCCTGACTTTAAAATTAGATGATACGCATCTCTTTTGACCTCTGAAACAATACATTCCGCGTGTCCTGAATACTAAAATTAGAACATCCGGCATATTTTGACCTTGAACAAAATTCTCCGCGTTTGCTGACTTCTCTCGAATTTTAAGTCCGGCATTCTCTGACTTTTAATGTAATGAAATACCAAATGTCGTATTACGTAGTTTTAACATCTCAAATAAACATCTCATACTCACAACTTACAAGCAATTAAGTTCAGAATGATATCTCGCTGCCGAGCCGACATTCCGACTTGAAAAATTTGTAAATGCGCTTGTTCTGACTTCTCAATTCTTCCAGGCATCTTTTCCGCGTAGGCCTGGATCCTACAATAACATACATTTCATGTGACTCCAAGTTTCGCGCCTAATTCATCCCATGTGACTCCAAGGTTCGCGCCTAATTTCGTCTCACAACACTTGTATAACGGCGAGGTCTTATTTAATATGTCTGATTCCCCGCAAAATATCTTGAGAGAAGCTGTGGATCGTCTGATTCAGACGGCTGAACATTTGGGAAGAGTAGCGTCCCTGACATCGGCAAATTATGCCTCTTCAAGTGTGTCTGAGACAAGCTCTGTTGTTGCCTCTGCAAGTGGCAATGCAATCAATTCCTCCGCAAACAGTGCACCACCTATCGCTTCGTCTGCTGCTTCAGAGCACGCGAGGCTATTTGGATACAGGCCTCCAGCTGCATGCAATGTCAGAAGCCGTGGTACCAGTGTCAGAGGTAGAGCTAGAGGTCGATCAAACTCTAGCGGCCCGTACAATCTCCACCAGCGAGGCCTCACTTGGAGCAGATCGTTTGTTTGCTTGGCTTACAGCAACCAAACACATCCACCGACGCCAAGCGAACGGGTCGTGCTAGCGCTAAACAATCTGGGAGAGAAGCGCGTAGAATTCCCTCGCGATGGCAACGGGGCTCAAGTACATGAAGCCATCGTCAATACCTTCCCATCCCTGGCAAGCGGATACGAGCTTCTCCGGAATTCTGAGGGTCGGGGAAAAGAGTTGTTAAAAATACCGATGCCAGAAAGGGGCTTTTCCGTTGATTATCTTCGGAGTGTCCTTGGCCAGGCGAAAGGTTTTCTGCGCCCGCTTCAAAAGGACATCGTCCTAGTTGGAGCCTCAAGTTCATCGAATTCCGAGAGAAGCGAGGTAGGAAATCAAACAAATTCACGTCAGTTTTTCATTCGTCTGTAGAGTTATTGATCATGAATTTCGTCATAACATTGTCAAAGTAGCTGTGAATCCACTTTGTTCGGGAATTCTCACTGACAAGTGACTCTGGACTGTATTTTCCTTCTTTATTCCCAACAGTTCTCATTCTTATTTTACTCTACCTTCGTGTGACAACAACTAAATGATCTCTCTCGATTGAACTCTTTGTTCGATCTTAAGTCCTCTAAAGTCTTTGGTTCTAGGATTACAGCAATTCAATCTCTTTTCGGAACTTACTTAAGGTTCTTATCTGGAAACAACTTAATGCCATTCATTCATTCACGATAACAATCAAAGCAATTAAATGTCTCTTATGGATACATCCTCTATTTTCGTAATTCATGTCACAAAAAAGTAAAGATATATGTGCGTATAAAGTTGCGCTACTTAGCGCAATAATGTTTTCCGTCACACTTGCCAATAGCTGAGTGGATCAGCAGACTACTTGAACAATGTTGTGGCAAAATTCATTGTCAATAACAGGACCGGTGCATGAAAAACTTAAGTCAATCTGTTTTTTTTAACAATAACAAATTATCAAATGAACCTCTTGCTTGTTACTGCATAATTTTCATAAATTATGAATTGTGTCTGTCGGCTTATTGACAACGAAAATTAACCAATGAGCAGCCAAGAAGTTTTGTAGTTACTGAAAAAAAAAATTGTACCTAGGAGTGGACCATTTGACTTTAGAAGGGTGGGGGGTTGAATAATTCTGAAAAAAAGTTCCTGCAAGTACAGCCTCCCATTATTATTTTTTTTTTCAGGGAAAGGAATCAACACATCTCCCAACAAACACTGGGCCAATGGTAGCATGCATTAATTGTAGTGAGAGTTTTGCTATGTCTGCCATTAGTGACCATCACCTTGTTTGTAATGGTGGGGGAGTGGT
>JAHPZR010008515.1:0-20000 GCA_019787425.1 Platygyra sinensis
ACAATAACAACAATAATTTTATTTGCATTTCCTTTTGAAGTAAGGTTACAAGAGATCTATATATATTTTCTTTTTTTATGTTAAGATGTTAAGTAATTTTGAGATTATATATAGTTTACGAAGGAAATGCCTAGTGCCAAAATGAACCCTAAGGTTTTCGAGTTCAGCCCTAGGCTTGCTATGTTGTAATTTTTGTAGCTTACACTCAAACTGGTGTTTACACTCACACAAGTGTATAGCGAAGGCGAAATGGAATGAAATAGAAAAAAAAAAAAAAAAAAAAAAAAAAAAAAAGAGAAAAAAAGAGCAAAAATGCATGCAAAAAGGGAAAAAAAAAAAAAAGGCATAGCGCTACTACAATCAGGCAGCTATAAGACTATAAAACAGAAAGGGAAGAAGGATAATCCTATTTTGAAATGATCTTTAAAGGTAAGATTGCTTACGTAGTAAATGCTGTTTAACTTGTTTACTAAAACAGTTTGAGCTAAGGTTTTTGAGATCAGTTGGTAATTCTTGCCAAAGTTCAGAGGCCAGTGAAGCTATAGTCTGTTTTCCGATGTTAGTTCTTGTTCGTACTTTGTGTATGTTATCTTTAGAGGCATATCTCGTGTTATAGGAGTGAATATCTTTGGCATAAGTGAAAGAATTGGTAAAAATGGATGGTAGTTTTTTTATGTGCCAGTTGTGTATGAACTTAAGTGCCTGGAATTTAAAAGTGTTTTCTATGGTCAGTATGTCTAGGAGATTCAGCAGTGGCAAAGCACTTTCGGTGTCTTTTCCATATAAAGTAGCAAAAAAAATAGTTCTGGCAATGTGGTTTTGTTTTACTTGGAGTTTTTTTAGGTTGCTTTTAAAAGCACTGCCCCAAGCAACAATCGCGTACGAGATGTAGGGGTTTATTAGGTTAAAATATATTTGTCGTAGTTGTAGAGGGGTTAAGTAGTGCCGCAGTTTGAAAAAGATACCAGAATTCCTTGCAACTCGGGAGCAGACAAATGATATGTGTTGTTTCCAGTTAATTTTATCATCAATAAGCACTCCAAGATATTTTACGTGGTCTTTTCTTTCTAAGGGGAACGTGTTGCCACCATTGTCCTGAATGCTTACATTTATAGGGGTATTTAATCGCTTTTGGGGTGATTTAATTATCATAAAATTAGTTTTAGAGAAATTTATCGACAGTTTGTTTACATCACACCAAGCTTTCACTTTAAATAGTTCTTGGTTTATAATTGTTTCGAGTTGCTTAGAGTTGTCAGAGGAGATAAAAATATTTGTATCATCAGCGAATAGGCGGAAAGAGAGTTTTTGAGAACAATAGGAAATGTCATTGATATAGAGCAAAAAGAGTAGTGGTCCAAGTGTACTACCTTGAGGAACTCCACAGATGACCGTTCGTTTGGTAGATTGAGAATCCCCTAGAGAAACATATTGTTGCCTGTTGGTAAGATAGTTGGTAAACCAATTGAGCGGAATTCCCCTTATTCCATATTTTTCGAGTTTCTTAAGTAAAATAGCATGGTTGACGGTGTCGAACGCTTTAGCGAAATCCAGGAAAACGCCGCAGGTATAGAGATTATTATCAATTGATTTTTTGAGATTATCTGTAATTTCTGTTATTGCTTGTTCAGTGGAATGTCCCTTTCTAAACCCGAATTGGCATTCGTTGATAATCTTGTATTTTTCAATATAACTAGTGAGTTGTTTAAAAACGAGCTTTTCAAATATTTGTGAAAATGAAGAAAGTGTTGATATTGGGCGGTAGTTTTCTGGAATAAGGCTGTCCCCTCCTTTGTCAACCGGGGTTACTTTAGATATTTTAAGGACATCAGGGACTATTCCCTGCGAGAAGGAATTGTTGAATATGGAAGCCAGAGCCTCGCTTATATGGTTATGTGCAAGTTTTAAACATTTTGTTGGTATGCCAATAGTTGATTTGTTAACATTTAGACCTTTGATTAAATCAGAGACCTCTTGTGGACAAATAGCCCTAAACATGAAACTTCTCGAAGGTGCATGATTAATATGCTGTGTTGGGTCTATGTCAGGGATAGGTGGAAGCTGATCGGCCAGTTTTGGTCCAACATTAATAAAGTGCTCATTTAGTTTGTCGCAAATACTGCTCTGGTCAGTGAAGCTTTTATTATTATAGAGAAGCTTAGAAATTAATGTCTTCTTTTTCGTTCCTCTGTTAATTATCATATCAATGAGCTTCCATGTCGCTTTTAAATTTCCTTTGTTAATGGCAAATTGTGAATCGAAATAATTCTTTTTAGCTTGTAATTTTATTCTCACCCAATTGATCCTTAAGTCAATTCGCAACGTAAAGCTTTCTGCATTTCTAACCGTTAACGAATTGATAGTGAATGACATTTATCCTTTAATTGTAGCTTTAATTATTCTTAGCATTTGTGTCTTTTCATTAAGTTCACGACCCCACAAGCTTGTTAGCTTTGAATTTTCATCGTGTATAAATAAAGGTTTATGTATGTATATGTATGTATGATGATACTCCAGTCTTTCCTCGCTACAGAAACCTCAGATAAGTTCTGGCCTAGTGAGCCATGGAGTCTGTCTTTGCCGTTTGTTTTGTATTGTGTAGTCGAAGATTCGGGACTGTTGGTCATCATGGCCATGGCCACAACCACTACATTTCAAGCTATTTTTCTTCCTAGGCAGACTCACAGTTGTCTGTTGTATTCCTTAGCATAGGTTGCAATTAAGTTTCAAAGTGATTTGCTGAATATACCATTTTCGTATGCTCGGTATAGGACTGGGACTAGCTTGCAATCGAGGCTAATGCGGCGAGTCTTTTTAATTGCAAATGACATGAATCTCTTTTTAGTGATATTCTTTCCCACGAGCCTCCATTCCTAGCTAGTTCCAGTCCACTACCGGGAATACGAAAATGGCTTAGTTTGAAAGTGATCCTTGTCTGAAAAGAATGCCTTAATTTGTTTGCCTGTCTTGCTTTTGAGCAATCTTTAAATGGCCTTGCAGTTCCCTTACTTACCGGGGAAGTAATACCTTTTTCACTTACTTTCCATTCCAGCCAAAAAGAAAAGCAAGCAGAGATGCGAAAACATATTCCACAACGGAAACGCAAAAGTCTGTCAGACCTGTTCAAGATGTTATCCTCTCTTGGTATGATCGCACGTGCTTTTTTTTCAACAAATAATTGAAACGTTACAGTGTGGTTTTGAAGGTGATTCAGTGACCTTCGAAACGGTTGACAAGCAACAGAACACGAGAGCATCTTATGCAATACCATGTTATTTACAAGTACTACAATGGACATCCAGTCACTTACAAACAATGCATCGCTTAAAGGAGTCGGTCATGAAATTTTCTTGTTATTTTGGCCACGCAAAATATTACCTTCAACTTTAAGAAACCTGATAAAATAGAAGGTAGAAAAACACCAAAGAGATAATGATAAACGATAGAGGAATAGCTTACACGACAATTTCGAAAGTTATTATGGGTAATCCTAGCCAACGATTGCTTCATTGAAGCTTAAACATCATGACAGAAGGAAACAACACAAACACGTGTATTTATGCTTTTCCTTCCTAAAACACTATTGCCCTCAGTCAAGGAACGCCAAACTATCACTACCCATAATACTCATCGGGATTGCCGCGTTGGCTTTCACGCTTGTCTGGGACAACCTTTGTCGAAAGAGCTGTATACCAAACTCAAAAAGCCGTGTTTAACCTTATTTACGGACACTTGGAACTTGCCCGCGCTAAGATCCGAATTTTCTTTAATAGTTTTCAACGTCTTTCTCAAAGTGGTCATGTAATGTTTTCATTATTTTGACACCAACGAAAAACTAAACATTTCACTTTCAATGCGAAAGGCGCGATTCATCATGTAACCATAGCAACGTTGATCCTTTCACTTGTGAAAATACGTTATTTTTATGCGCGAAAATATGTTTTCGCGCGAAAGCTCATCTGGTGTTTGGAAATGTGTTCAGACACGGTTGTTCGTGTTTGATAGATTACACGCAATACAGAACTGAAGCACGCATTGACAACGCGTAACAAAAACTGGGAACATGGCTCCACACCTGACAACCTAATTAAGAATTTGAAAGTCATAAACTTGAAAGTGAAATGCTGTTGATTAAAAGCAAAAGACCGAAACTGAACACACGAGCGGATTCCGTTTGCGCGAAACGTTTTACCTGAATGTTTTCATGTAACGTTTACTAAGTTATTTTCTCACATCCGAAGTCGTCGAAACGTCATGTTACTCTTTATTTACGTTAATTTTCTTGCTTAAATGTTTTTCGAAATCGTTTTTATTAATTTACATTTAACTTTACTGTTAAGAATCTTGCATTTTCCTTCATATAATTATTGCGTCTACTAGCTTCAGCTCAATATGCAAAGAAAGCGTTTAACTCCACTGAATAGACCATTTTACAGTTGTCTGCTCAGTGACCTGGCCTTTGAATAGCAGCGAGGCTGGTGACGAGCTTGCTTTGATACATACCTCTCTGCTTTTGTTGCGTAAACTGCAATCGTGGACAAAATTCCTTGGGACACTTGTGGAATTGCATTAATTTTCTGTGTTTTTAAAACGGAGTTTTAAAAAGGCGCTGTTATTCGTTTAAAAAGGCGTTTTTCCCCCCCCCCCCCCATACAATGTTGAACCTCTGGAGAAATAGCGTGTACACGTGTGCAACATTGTAGGGGGGGGGGGTGGGGGGGCTGGGGGAAGGGGGCGAAACCAGTGTAGATGAACAATGGGCTTTTTTACACAGATGAAGGGCTCTGCCCGAAACGTTTTTACATTTTTTAATGTTCATTGACACTTTTAAGAGTTTTTCATTAACTTTTTACTGTTATTATAGTGTCACGCATCAGTTTTCAATTTTTCAATTTTTCACTAGATGAATTCGCGCCTGACTGTTTGTTTGGCGCGTGTGAAAAGGCGCCGCAAATGTAAATTTGTCCCAAGACTTTTGTCCATGATTGTAGGTGTGTTTACATGACATATGCAGAGAGGTCTGTATCAAAGCAAGGCCACCTCCAGCCTCGCTGCCATGCTAAGGCCTGGTCACTAAGCAGACAACTGTAAAATGGTTTATAGAAAGAGAAAGAAACTAGCCCTCGTTGTTCACTTGTATCATAAGGAGTTATTTTGGCAATAGGCCACGTTCGATAAATCAATATTCTATCATGATTCCAAGGCTTTGAATATTTCAATGACGGATTGCCACAGTTGTTCGCTGAAATTCCCTGATAACAATCCGATTCCTTCTTCCTTTGTATCACGTTATTTTCAGAAGTTGTTTGTTGCGCCACGAGAGCTGATCTGCCATCGGTATCTTCTCATTTTATTTGGAATATGTGACACAGTTTCACAGTTTTCTTCTTTTCACCGTGAGCAATGGTCGCAGTATTAAATGTAGGGAGAGTTAATCTTGTGGGTGGTCATGTGATATAGGTTATAAATACCGTCTATAGCAGGGGTTTCCCCGTATTAAGTTAACAGGCAGGTACCGTTTCGTTTTCTGGTGATCAGGTAATAAACTGGATCGGAGGGATTCTCCCTAATTAACTTACGCCGACTCATTACCTATTCGTATGACTGCCATATCTAACATGACTTTAGTTTTGACTGATTTCAATGAGGGGGGTTTGGATAGGGGTGCTATTATGTTGGTTTTCAGTTAAATTCTGGGTGGTATGTCAGCTACCAGTTAAAATTTTAGTTCTCATTTGCCCGCAAATTTTGGGATGTCTTTTGGTCAGCGTCAAAATATCTTGGCGCTGACCAAAACACACGTGGGCTCTGGGAACGAGATTGCTTGTGCGCCAGAGAAAACCAGTCTGCAGAGAACAAAGGAGTTTGCAACTTTTCTTTTCTCCCAGTTTTCGTCAAATGAAAACTCAAAACAGGTAACCAAAGGGAAAAAGATCCAGGGTGGAAAACAGCTACACATGCATATAATCACGAGCATGTACAGTCTGCCTGAGACCTATTTAGCTTATTGGATTTGTAAAAAAGTAAATGAGCCACCTTAGTAAATTTGGAAGCGTTTGCCCCACTTGGGAGCAAATTGCTCCCTCGACCATAAAGGAAGAGTCAACTCTCGAAATTCTAACTTTTCAACGTGGCTTGAACAGTTTAGTTACCTTCATCAATTTCAAGTTTGTACTTAAGTCGCTGCTTAAGGCGGGGGTACACCCGAAAGCCGTGTTTTGGCTGGGTTTTATGTTTTTAATGCAAATATCTCGTTTACGTTTCAAGCAATCAAGAATCTCTATGCACATTTCACATATCTATGTTTTGGGTCTTTTTGTAAATTTTTTGGTGATTTTTAGGTATATCTGGAGATAAATAGTTTTTCTCAAAGGTGTAAATTTTTTGGTGATTTTTAGGTATATTTGGAGATAAATAGTTTTTCTCAAAGGATTAGTAAAATTTATGGAAATAGGAAATTTGAAAGATTTGGTGTTGTTTTAAAATTAGAGTTTGAAGTTAAAAATAGGTAGATACACTCCAAACAGTTGCCCAACAACCTGGGGTGCCATTGTGCGGTCGGGCAACTGTCTGGTGGTGTTCCAAAACCCTTATTTTCCCCTTTCAACCTCTCTTTAAACTTACCAAAATTTCACTTCAATTCGGGTTTACCCCCGCCTTAACCAAGACTTTCCGTCGACGCCACAGTTCTGCTTTGTTATCTCCGAACCTCTGTAACTAATACTGAGGAGTTTTTTACATGGAATAGTGCATGGACAGTTAACAAATTGACGTCAGTTTTTCATGCGTCTGTTCTGTTAATGAAGAATCGAAGTAGCTGTGGATCCGCAAACCTCTTTGTCAATATTATAACGAAATTCATTGTTAAGAACAGGACAGACGTATGAAAAACTGGCGTCTATTTTTTTGTACAATAACAATGGTCAAATTGTCCGTTCTCACCTCGTTCTTGTATCTGTTTGCTTATTGACAATGAAAATTAACCAATGAGCGAGCGAGCATTTCTACAGTCATAGTAAAATTAATTTTGCTTTCAGTTTTAATTTATCTTTGTTCTAATCACTTTTTCCAAAACAGTACATACTAATCGTTAGAATACAAAAAAAGTTAATACTTCGATTCTACTTAGTATGACATCAGGACAATGTTCACGATAAATGTAATAAATGTCAAGCGAATCATTTCCAGCGTCACTCTACACGAAACTATTAACCTGGAACTAGTAACCTGAAACAACAGGCCGACGTTTCCACTACCACTACCTATAAAGCTAACTGTAAACCTAACTAGTAACAACTAAATTAAATTACACTTCACTTGGTCTTTCTCTAGCATAGTGTTCAACAAAAATCTGAAACAATTCCAATATGCTGATTACAGGCTTGTCTTTCCGTATGCAAATTTATTGCGGAAGTTTCCTGCTTGATAAAAGTTCAAATTGTAAACCTTTTTTACTTTGTGAAAATGATTTTTTTTGTAAAAATATTAATGCTAACCAAACCTACAATCATGGACAAAAGTCTTGGGACAAATTTACATTTGTGGCGCTTTTTCACACGCGCCAAACAAACAGTCATGCGCGAATTCATCTACACTTGTTCAGCCCCTCCTGCCCCCCCCCCCCCACCCCTCTAAAATGTTGGACAAGTGTACACGCTATTTCTCCAGAATTGGGGGGGGTGGGGGGGGGGGGTGGAAAGCAACGCCTTTTGAAACGGACAACAGTGATTTTTTAAAACTCCGTTTTAAAAACGCAGATAATTAATGCAATTACACAAGTGTCCCAAGGAATTTTGTCCACGATTGTAGATGTTCTTTAAAAAAAATCGCTCAGAAATAACAACGACACAAAAGATACATGTTGTCTTTGACACTATTTTAGTTTAAAATCCTATTTTCTTCCACCTTTTCTTGTGAAGAGATTGCACTTTTTTAATTTCCACTCGTAACTGCGACAGTCACGAATGGAAATTACTAACATGTCCGATCTGTTGACGTGTACAATTAACAACTGTTTCTCGAACAGACCGATTTCCTATACTACGCAGTTATTTGAGTCCTACACTCCTGAGTTGTACAATGCAGTATCCATTAAGTTCTTTCTGTCGGTACTGATCGATTCGTTTTTTGTACTTCTCACTTGCTTCCGTCCTGGTCGTTCTTCTCGACACCTGACAGAGGAAATAATAATAAAGCAATAAAGCAAACAGAAAATAAATAAAATAAGTATAAGTAATCATATGAATGCGAGTGCAATTAAGGATTTACACTAATAGGGATATCGGAAAATCCTCTCAAAATTGCACGAGTTTTTAGGCGAGTAAAATTAAAAGAATTTTCAAATATCACGAGTAGTGTAAATCGTTAATTGCTCAAGCGTTCATATGATTACTCATTTGTAATGAGAAGGAAAATCGCAAACGCGCTCCCGTTAATTTGCTCCGCAGTGCAAATTAAGAATAAACGATAAATTAGCCTGTTCTAAGCTAGTCACGATGAAGTAATTTTCTCAGTCATGTAATAATAGATAAACAAATAGATAAAGAAATAAGTCAACTATATAATCAATAAGTAGAATTCTACTAGTATACTAATGCAAATGCTGCAATCTGATTGGCTGAGCTACTCGTATACTATCAGCCATTAGGGACGGACCATTAGAAAAGTGATGGGGGGGAGGGGAATTTTCAGCTTGCACGAATTTTTTTTTTCGCGCACGGCTTGTGCAGGAATTTTTTTTTCAGGTGAAACCCTCTGTGCGAATTTTTTTTCAGACAAATATTGCTTTTTGAAAAGGTCATAGACAGCCCAACACAAACTCCCCATGTGGTTTTACGGTAGTGGCACGTAAGCCTCTAAAGTTTTGTTCTGGCGAGTTTGTCTTTGAGCGATTTACCTTTTTGAAAAGTTAATAGACAGGCCAACACAGACTCTCCCTTGTGGTTTTACGATAGCGACACGTAAACCTTAGCAGTTTTGCTCAGACGAGTATGTCCTAGAGCGAAGATAGTCTGCCTGCCAATGAAAACCACACTTTGTGGTTCTTTTTTTTAAAAGTACCAGTGGCAGTGTTAATGTTGTTGTTTATGTGTTAAAACACTTACTACTACGTGTGAATGACTTTTTCATTGTATTATAGAATTCTTATTCAAGGCACGGGCTCCTGTTCAAGGGGATAAGACTCATCCTCTAATTTTTATTCTGAGCATAACGAATTTTTTAGCATATAATATTTACAAAGATACCAGATTCTAATATTAATTTATTACAAATTTTATTTTATTATTTCCATTACAATACAGTATACAGTGTATGTTGTACCACAACGAGCCAGACGTCCTTTGCAACCAAAAACAGACCTTGGATCCCGTGGAGATGAAGAACTTTTAGTTCCACATCTCCACGGGATACCAGTGGCTTGTAACATTCCAGTGTAATCATATCCCTGGCAGTGATGGTTTGTGTTCCACAAAACGCGTCATGTGTCCAGACACTTTGAAAATCAGTTTATGTTATGCAGTCAGAAATTCTCAAAAATTACGCTCACGATTACTATGCGTGATAGAAATCACGAGTTCATAATCTTACTGTTTTTAAGTAATGCGAAGCGATTCTGGAAACTACACGACCGAAAAATCACTATCACGAGTTTGTTACATATCCAGAAGCACTCAACAACTGTACTGCATGGACTTCAATCAGTGTTCAATGAGACTGGGTGAACCAGAACCCACCACAGCATGTTCCTATAATGCAACGCACGACGGAAAAACACTTTGACAATTTTGTTACATATCCCAAAGCACTCAGCAACTGTATTGCATGGACTTCAGCCTGGGTGAACCAGAAAGGACATGTAACATGTTCCTATAATGTCACGCACGACGGAAAAATCTCTATCACGATTTTGTTACATATCTCGAATTACTCGTGAACTTCAGCCTGGGTGAACCTGAAAGGATATGTAACATGTTCCTATAATGTACGTTACGCACGTCGGAAAAATAACTTTTTGACGATTTTGTTACATATCTGGAAGTACTCATCAACAACTGTGTTGCATGGACTTCAGCCTGGGTGAACCCGAAAATATCCTGTAACCCTCGGCAACGTCAATTCTACGTGGACGTTTGCGTGGGCAAACCAGAGAGCATTTATAATATGTACCTAATGCGGATTTTCTATGTATCCGAAATAATTGTCTTTCAGAAAACTATTGTACGATGGACTCAGTATAGGGTCTAACTCACAAATGAAAACAGTGATTTTTAGCACCTGTCTAGTCCCCATACTATCTAAAAGCATGACAATCCGTGTAAGTTAATTATCATATAAATGAAAGATTAATCTAATGATATAACTTGGTACCTTCGTCTTGTTGTCTTTATTCGATGCTCTACGAGGTTGGTCACGGCTAGCGCTAGCTGAAGACACTTTTTGGTTCTCTCTGTCGTTCTCAGGTGATTGAATTCATGTACAAGCCAATCGCGGTTGTCGGTTTTGTTTGGTTTTCAACAACTGTTTAATGGTTTGCCGCAACAACAAATCCAAACGTATATCCAGGGGCAGCTTCTTTGTTGTTCTTCCCGCGAAAGGAAAACAAGCGCGCCTTCTTTAACTCCACGAGGAAAATTCGACTGAAAACTGGATCAATTTTGCACAAATGCGTCAGGAGAAACACCATATCTTCTAATTTGGGAGGCAAGTCTCATTTTGTGCCCGTTTTCAATGACCGATGACGGGTTCATTGGAAGTCGAAGTCTCCATTATGTGTAAGCGAACAATAATCCCGCGTTGTGAAAATTTATTATAAAAAAATAAATTATGCCGCCAGATCATATCTGAAAATTACCAGGTTACTTATAGTACACAGTTTCTTTTATTGAAAGCAATTATCGCAAACCACAATAGAACCGCAAAATTCTTGCGATGACAGCAACCTAACAGATAAATGACGTCACGCCATAGCAACCGGACCTGGACCTTCCTTCTGCATGAATTTTTTTTCTTTACCTTCTTCTTTGCACGAATTTTTTTTCTTGACAATTTCCCGTGCATGAATTTTTTTTTGGTTTTTTCCCCTCCCCCCCCCATCACTTTTCTAATGGTCTGTCCCTTAGAGTGCAGTTGGCTGCCGGTCGTCCTCGAAATGCGATGTTGTTATAGTTTTTCCGAGGTTTTGGAAGGAAATTTAGATGTAAACATGTAATTAAATTCCTGAGAAAACTAAAAGAAGCACATTGACGGTTTCTTGACTTTAAAAACTTGAAAATATTGAGAAAGCGAGTACGCACGTAAACAACTGCAAATTTGCCAAGGACAGTTCAATACGTGCAACTTTGTCTAAGCGTAAAGTCCAATAATGCGTGGAAAAAATCATAGGAAACCGTTATTTTTGTTAATTTCAGTTAGAATTCTACTAAAACAATTAGATTATTCGCTCTCGATTTCTATGAGGCGATAGTTGATTCGGCCTTCGGCCCCATCAACTATCATAGAAATCGAGAGCGAATAATCTAATTGTTAATTAATTGATTAATTTTAAAAGTAATGATAATCATTGTTTCTATGTATCCAATATCATTATCACTGAAGACTGAAAGTTCGTGAAATGTGGGAGTCGAGGTTTGAATAGTTCTTGTTACATTGTGTAAATGCTTTAACAACTGACAAAAAAAACAGGTATAATCTTTAAATTAGTCTAATATTTTAGTAGGACGTCTAGGCTCGATTTCCGCCGCTTTCTCGAGTCCGGTGTACGTTCCTATAGGACGTCTAAAATAAACATTTTCTTAAACAGCAGCTACTTAATACAAATATACACTTATTTTAGAACATTAGATTCTGAGTGCGCTGTGATTGGCTCAATGCTATATTTCATTTCTAAATAAAACCTTTTTTAAGTCTTTTACAAGTGAGCAAATACCGGGTTCCCTTTGTTAGAAATAAAAAAGCCTGTGTTTTCAGTAAAACTTACGTTTCTTTCCAAAATCAAATGTCACGTCGTCTCCAATTAGTATAAAAGGTGCCCACTGGTTCACGTCATAGCCATTTCTTCTCATCCATTTCATGGCCTCGTGTAGAGATTCACCAGCACTCTCCCCAGCAACAAGGTGATCATAGAAATGACTCATTAACTGCTCTGTTACTTTGTCATCCAGGGCCCACAGTGCCACCAACACAGAGCGTGCGCCAGATCCTAGGAATGCTCGGGCAATTCCAACAGATCCCTCGGCTTTTGTCTGTCCACGAGCACTGTGGCAACAGCTAAGGACTACCAGTTTAGCTCGCAGTTGAAGTTTTGAAATGTCAGACATTGTCAATAAGTAGAGTCCTTCTTGGGGTATGCCGTTAGGAATACGAAAGTTTGGTGCTAGGGCAATTTCTCCTCTTTCTACATCACCGTGTGCGGCGATATGAATCAGGGCCACTGACGTCATTCGTTGAAGTACTGCCTGCTTTGTCGCTTGCTGTCCCAACAAAGGCTTGACACCAAGCTTTTCTCCGAGCATCTTCGCTTCTTTTTCTGCAGAAGGTAATCGCGAAATGACTTGGAGACGTCCTTTGAAATTCACCTCACCAACATCAGGATTTCCCACAATCAGTGCACCGGTCTGACAGTGATAGTCTGCTGGACTTTCACTAATGAGCTGGAGTGTTGTTAAAGAAGGAACAACACGGACCCTGAAGGTCTCGGATAAGTACTTTCCGCTTTCATCAGTTAACGCGGCAAATGGAATTTTGTGTATAGCACGATCAGGGACAATTATGATTTCAGGACCCTCAAGGACGTCCGCCACAGGAGCGATAATTAGTTTGTAGCAAATAGGAAGATTCATCTTGGGTCCTTGGTTATCTTTGCTTTCGTTTCCAATTCGCCAACCAGTGTGTCTGTCTTCCTCACATGATTGGGATTCTGGCTGAAAATTGTGCGAAGACTGGTCTTCGCAAAACTCTTCTGGTGAAATACCTAAACTTCTGAAGTCAAAAAATGTTTCCAAATGTTGACCTAATCCTTCTTGAGCAATAATGTCATCTCCTTTTATCATCTGGAAATGTCTGACTCCGGTTGCTTTAAGAATCCACAAATATATGATGTGGCAATCATATGAGACGCACAGACAGGTTCGGTTACATTCCTTGGCAACAATTTCTTCAAGACCAGCCCATGTTTGAGGGTTAGCTGAGATTTTATTCTGCACAGAGTACTGACCTAACAGTAAATCTGCCAAAGCCCTAGCCTTCCAAAGTTCGGAAACATACAGAGCTCCCTTATCATTACCGGTTGCGCAGAGTAAAAAATTGAGTTGCCTGTAGGAATAAATATAGTGATCAGAAAAAGATATCTTAAATTGATCGTTGCCCCGAAGAGAGTCGCGGATTGTCTCGCATTTTTCAATACCAGAAAGGAAATAGGAAATAGCTTCCTGAATCTTTTCTTCTCGCATTCTAATCTGGGCCATCATGATGAGAGCATGGAACTGTAAAGTAATATCTCCCATCTCTTCACTTAATGTAAGTGCGTTCTTGATATATTCTTCCCCACTGGCATAGTCTGCCTGCTTAAAAAAGCAACATCCAAGCCAAAAGTAATCCTTCGCCTCTAGGCCCCTGTTTCCAGTTGATGTGCTTATCGCAAGCGCTTTTTCAAAATATTCTTTTGCCTCGATCACTCTACTAAGACATAATAAGAGACGTCCTTGATTGTAATAAACCTCGGCTACTCTATCTCTGACTCCAATGGCTCTAAAGATGACAAGAGCTTTCTGATTATTTTTGTTAGCCTGGCTATACTTTCCGAATCTGCAAAATGTATTTCCAAGCACAAGGTATGACTGAGCTAGTGTATATTTGTGATCAATTTGCCTGCCCATAGCCGAGTATTTTTCGAAGAAGTCTGAAGCCTTCTCATATTCGCCAACTGATAAATGCACATATCCAAGGCTTCCATAACAGGTAGCTTCACCAAGTCTGTCTTTAATTTCTTTGTTGATCTCAAGTGATTTCTGGAGATGTTCTCTCGCCCTCTCGTATTCGCCAACTAAATTACAAACATCTGCAAGACTTTTGTAGCAGGAGGCTTCTCCTTTTCTGTCTCCAGTTTCTTTCGTGATCACTAGTGATTTCTGGAGATGTTCTCTCGCCTTGTCATATTCGCCAACTGATATATACACATTTCCAAGGTTTGTGTAGCATTCCGCTTCTCCATTTCTGTCTCCAATTTCTTTGTTGATCACTAGTGATTTCTGGAGATGTTCTCTCGCCTTGTCATATTCGCCAACTGATCTATACATAATTCCAAGGTTTGCGTGGCAGCACGCTTCTCCATTTCTGTCTCCAATTTCTTTCATGATCACTAGTGATTTCTGGAGATGTTCTTTCGCCTTGTCATATTCGCTAACTGATCTATACACATTTCCAAGATTTGTGTGGCAGCACGCTTCTCCATTTGTGGCTCCAATTTCTTTGTTGATCACTAGTGATTTCTCGAGATGTTCTCTCGCCTTGTCATATTCGCCAACTGATGCATACATAATTCCAAGGTTTGTGTGGCAGCTCGCTTCTCCATTTCTGTCTCCAATTTCTTTGTTGATCACTAGTGATTTCTGGAGATGTTCTCTCGCCTTGTCATATTCGCTAACTGATCTATACACATTTCCAAGATTTGTGTGGCAGCACGCTTCTCCATTTGTGGCTCCAATTTCTTTGTTGATCACTAGTGATTTCTGGAGATGTTCTCTCGCCTTGTCATATTCGCCAACTGATCTATACACAATTCCAAGGTTTGTGTGGCAGCAAGCTTCTCCATTTCTGTCTCCAATTTCTTTGTTGATCACTAGTGATTTCTGGAGATGTTCTCTCGCCTTGTCATATTCGCCAACTGATCTATACACAATTCCAAGGTTTGTGTGGCAGCAAGCTTCTCCATTTCTGTCTCCAATTTCTTTGTTGATCACTAGTGATTTCTGGAGATGTTCTCTCGCCTTGTCATATTCGCCAACTGATGTATACACATTTCCAAGTGTTGTGTGGCAGCACGCCTCTCCATTTCTGTCTCCAATTTCTTTCGTGAAAACAAGTGATTTCTGGAGATGTTCTCTCGCCTTGTCATATTCGCCAACTGATCTATACACATTTCCAAGGTTTGTGTAGCATTTTGCTTCTCCATTTCTGTCTCCAATTTCTTTTTTGATCACTAGTGATTTCTGGAGATGTTCTCTCGCCTTGTCATATTCGCCAACTGATGTATACACTTTTCCAAGGTTTGTGTGGCAGCACGCCTCTCCATTTCTGTCTCCAATTTCTTTCGTGAAAACAAGTGATTTCTGGAGATGTTCTCTCGCCTTGTCATATTCGCCAACAAATGCATACATAATTCCAAGGTTTGTGTGGCAGCTCGCTTCTCCATTTCTGTCTCCAATTTCTTTGTTGATCACTAGTGATTTCTGGAGATGTTCTCTCGCCTTGTCATATTCGCCAACTGATCTATACACAATTCCAAGGTTTGTGTGGCATTTTGCTTCTCCATTTCTGTCTCCAATTTCTTTTTTGATCACTAGTGATTTCTGGAGATGTTCTCTCGCCTTGTCATATTCCCCAACTGATGCATACATAATTCCAAGATTTGTGTGGCAGCTCGCTTCTCCATTTCTGTCTCCAATTTCTTTCGTGATCACTAGTGATTTCTGGAGATGTTCTCTCGCCTTGTCATATTCGCCAACTGATGAATGCACAGTTCCAAGGTCCGTGTAGCAGTTTGCTTCTCCATTTCTGTCTCCAATTTCTTTGTTGATCACTAGTGATTTCTGGAGATGTTCTCTCGCCTTGTCATATTCGCCAACTGATGTATACACTTTTCCAAGGTTTGTGTGGCAGCACGCCTCTCCATTTCTGTCTCCAATTTCTTTCGTGAAAACAAGTGATTTCTGGAGATGTTCTCTCGCCTTGTCATATTCGCCAACAAATGCATACATAATTCCAAGGTTTGTGTGGCAGCTCGCTTCTCCATTTCTGTCTCCAATTTCTTTGTTGATCACTAGTGATTTCTGGAGATGTTCTCTCGCCTTGTCATATTCGCCAACTGATCTATACACAATTCCAAGGTTTGTGTGGCATTTTGCTTCTCCATTTCTGTCTCCAATTTCTTTTTTGATCACTAGTGATTTCTGGAGATGTTCTCTCGCCTTGTCATATTCCCCAACTGATGCATACATAATTCCAAGATTTGTGTGGCAGCTCGCTTCTCCATTTCTGTCTCCAATTTCTTTCGTGATCACTAGTGATTTCTGGAGATGTTCTCTCGCCTTGTCATATTCGCCAACTGATGAATGCACAGTTCCAAGGTCCGTGTAGCAGTTTGCTTCTCCATTTCTGTCTCCAATTTCTTTGTTGATCACTAGTGATTTCTGGAGATGTTCTCTCGCCTTGTCATATTCGCCAACTGATGTATACACTTTTCCAAGGTTTGTGTGGCAGCACGCCTCTCCATTTCTGTCTCCAATTTCTTTCGTGAAAACAAGTGATTTCTGGAGATGTTCTCTCGCCTTGTCATATTCGCCAACAAATGCATACATAATTCCAAGGTTTGTGTGGCAGCTCGCTTCTCCATTTCTGTCTCCAATTTCTTTGTTGATCACTAGTGATTTCTGGAGATGTTCTCTCGCCTTGTCATATTCGCCAACTGATCTATACACAATTCCAAGGTTTGTGTGGCATTTTGCTTCTCCATTTCTGTCTCCAATTTCTTTTTTGAATACTAGTGATTTCTGGAGATGTTCTCTCGCCTTGTCATATTCGCCAACTGATCTATACATAATTCCAAGGTTTGTGTGGCAGCTCGCTTCTCCATTTCTGTCTCCAATTTCTTTTTTGATCACTAGTGATTTCTGGAGATGTTCTCTCGCCTTGTCATATTCGCCAACTGATGTATACACATTTCCAAGGTTTGCGTAGCATTTTGCTTCTCCATTTCTGTCTCCAATTTCTTTGGTGATCACTAGTGATTTCTGGAGATGTTCTCTCGCCTTGTCATATTCGCCAACTGATGTATACACTTTTCCGAGTGTTGTGTGACAGCACGCCTCTCCATTTCTGTCTCCAATTTCTTTCGTGAAAACAAGTGATTTCTGGAGATGTTCTCTCGCCTTGTCATATTCCCCAACTGATGCATACATAATTCCAAGATTTGTGTGGCAGCTCGCTTCTCCATTTCTGTCTCCAATTTCTTTCGTGATCACTAGTGATTTCTGGAGATGTTCTCTCGCCTTGTCATATTCGCCAACTGATGAATGCACAGTTCCAAGGTCCGTGTAGCAGTTTGCTTCTCCATTTCTGTCTCCAATTTCTTTGTTGATCACTAGTGATTTCTGGAGATGTTCTCTCGCCTTGTCATATTCGCCAACTGATGTATACACATTTCCAAGTGTTGTGTGGCAGCACGCCTCTCCATTTCTGTCTCCAATTTCTTTCGTGAAAACAAGTGATTTCTGGAGATGTTCTCTCGCCTTGTCATATTCGCCAACTGATCTGTACACAATTCCAAGGTTTGTGTAGCAGCGCGCTTCTCCATTTCTGTCTCCAATTTCTTTCGCGATCACTAGTGATTTCTGGAGATGTTCTCTCGCCTTGTCATATTCGCCAACTGATGTATACACATTTCCAAGGTTTGTGTAGCATTTTGCTTCTCCATTTCTGTCTCCAATTTCTTTGTTGATCACTAGTGATTTCTGGAGATGTTCTCTCGCCTTGTCATATTCGCCAACTGATGTATACACATTTCCAAGTGTTGTGTGGCAGCACGCCTCTCCATTTCTGTCTCCAATTTCTTTCGTGAAAACAAGTGATTTCTGGAGATGTTCTCTCGCCTTGTCATATTCGCCAACTGATGTATACACAATTCCAAGGTTTGTGTAGCAGCGCGCTTCTCCATTTCTGTCTCCAATTTCTTTTTTGATCACTAGTGATTTCTGGAGATGTTCTCTCGCCTTGTCATATTCGCCAACTGATGTATACACATTTCCAAGGTTTGTGTAGCATTTTGCTTCTCCATTTCTGTCTCCAATTTCTTTGTTGATCACTTGTGATTTCTGGAGATGTTCTCTCGCCTTTTCATATTCGCCAACTGATGTATACACTTTTCCAAGGTTTGTGTAGCATACCGCTTCTCCAATTGTGTCTCCAATTTCTTTCGTGATCGCAAGTGATTTCTGAACATGTTCTCTCGCTTTGTCATATTCGCCAACTGATATATGCACATTTCCAAGATACGTGTGGCAGATCGCTTCTCCATTTCTGTCTTCAATTTCTTTCGTGATCACAAGTGATTTCTGGAAATGATCTTTCGCATTGTCATTTTCGGCAACTGATGAGTACACATGCCCAAGGATTGCGAAACAGGACGCTTCTTTATTTCTATCTCCAAGTTCTTTACTGATTCGGAGTGCTTTCTCAGAGAGTAGTTTTACTTGGGTGTAGTTACTTTGATTCCAATACTTTATTAAAAGAATCCTGCTTAGCTGATATTCTTGAAGTCTTTCGCCACTTTCAGAGTAAATTTGGAGAAGTTTTTCTGCATATTTCATGGCACTTGTGTTATCACCGATAATACTACAAGCCTTCCACATTGTAGAATATATCCTCTTGTAGAATGATTTGGCTAGTTTTTCGTCTTTTAAACCTGCTCTGTCTTTGAGAATGAACAAGCATTCCTTGCATAATTCGAGGCCTCTTAGAAATCGATTGGTGTTTAGGAGGAATACAGCAGTTACGAGACCAATTGAGATTACTTGTATAGCTTCGTCTGCGTTGTTCATTTCGAACTCTTCTGTCAGAATGTAATATAGAATAAAAGAGGACACAAATTTGGAATCATGTCTGCTATTCCATTTTTAAAACAAATTGATGACAGTTTTCCTTGCGTCCGGTCCTGTTATTGATCATGAATTTCGTCACAAGTTAACAGATTGTCAAAGTACCTAACAGTTTCATTCTCAAGTCCAAATTATCCTTGTTTTCACACTTCCTTCAACAGAATTTTCTTATTTCGAATGGAATATTCTTAAAACACAAAAATTAAGTTAGTCTTTTCAACCAGGTGGAAAAGGATCAATACATAAATGACGTTTTCATAGGTAGGTGAATCCAGTTATGCGCATTATTAATGTTTAAGAGTCACTGACTCCAAATATCGAGAATTGCTGGACAGGTTCGAAAAATGGAAAACCCTGAAACTTTGCCTCAAGAACGCTTTAAGGGAGCTGTCTTCTAAAACGTTATTCTGATTTTCTAATAATCTAACGACTTAAAGAAATTCGCTAAAAACGAAAATAAACCTCTCTACCTCATTAAATATGGAAAAAATATCCGGAGAATTGACAAAGTTCTTGGTATTCGTATTTAGAAAATTTACAATTTTAGAACACGGGATAAACTTAGCACAAAAGTTTCCTCTTTCTTCTATCTAACAATAGGAAGTTTTAATTTTTTCAAGTAATTTGAAGGGTTCCGTTGACTGTCAAAGAATTACCTTTTCAAGCTCCTATAAAAACGGTAAAAATTGCGTATTTCAGTACGAGCTTAAAACGAATCTTGGTATGCCCGATATCGAGTCGAAATAAACATTGAGATAATCCTTTGGCCCTCTCCTATCAAGATTTCAAATAAAACATCTGGGCAGTCTGAACGCGTGCTAGCAAACATAGAAGATTTTAAGAGAGGTGAAAACTTATTTGCATAATCTACGAAAACAAAAAGTCTATTTATAGAATGAGTAAAGGAAACTATGGTGCTGCGTCGGTGGGAGTATTACAGGATAATTTGGTTTTTGAGTCTCTTTACGGTGGCCAATTTACATTCTCAACTCAGTTGATACAACCAAATTATCCTGTAATTTATTCCGTTGTTTTTCACGTTGCCAGGAACCAACCAATAGCGTAGCTCCATATTTCAATATATAAACCACACACAACCCACAATTCCTCGATTCGCTCCGCGGAAAGGCT
>JAHPZR010008515.1:22500-32500 GCA_019787425.1 Platygyra sinensis
TAGTAGGGTAAGAATATAGTAATAGAGAAGAAGAGGAAAAAGGAAATTAATAGCTTTGTTAGAAGTGTGCGGTGGTCAGAGGAGCTTAGCTTTCAAGCTAACCACCGCTGTACAATGGATGGAAACATATAAAGTGTACGCTTGGTGCCATGGTGACTATGGATGATTATGTAAAATAGTCAATTTGTTAACTTAACTTTTTTCCTTGTTCAACCATAGAAAATGGCCAAACAAACTGAATGAAGCAAGAAGTGATCCTGCTAAGAAAGAAGAGCTGGCCAGACATTGTTCTTCAAATACTGATGAAACCTTACTATTATGTAAAGAGGTAAATACGTGTATGTATGATGTCATTGGGAAAATTATGTTATATTATTTCTTCTTTGTGAAGTTTAATATTCTTTAGTTTTGTCCAGTTTGTGCAATTTACATTGTGCACTGAACCATCATTATTGTAGGATAGATACAGAAGGAAAACAATTTATATCTATTTGTATGTTGTGGGTCAATTTGTTTTTTAAGTCAGAATGATTCTTCCCAGATTTGTTTTTAAATTTTGCACTCACCTAGATTTGAAGACCAGACCTCTGACCTTGTAGTCTGCCATCATCTCCACTAGGCCACACAAGCAATCCTTGCTAATTTGCTCAATCACATATTTGTCGGTCTAATAAGTTATTGGACTCAGACTCACTTGTCCCCTTTGATACAAATTAACCTAGGTTGGAATCATTCTGATTTAACAAATTCGCCTATATAGTGTACAACATGTAATTTTGTAATACTTCTTCACTGTAAGTGGAGCATTGTCTTTGCTTTGTTGGTCAACAGCGAAACATGCCACATACATGCTTGATGGGCCAATCACCTAGCCAGGTGGATGGTCGTATCACTTCTGGCCACTGGGACTGTGCTGTAGTCAACCTTGGGCATGTTTTTGCGAATACGGACAGATATATATAAATTTAGTAGTGGTGCCTTAGCTAACAGAGGCGTCACAAAGCCAGGAGGCCCCCATAAAGATTTGCTGTCCAAATCTTGGCATTGCAAGCTGATAGACTGGTTGATAGATATTGCCAAAAGACAGACAACTTCTGGCTGGATTAAAAATGTTTAATGAAAGTACTTAATAGGAGTGTGTTTTAAATATTTGGGTTAAATGGTTGCAACCTTCTTCTTTGTCCTAATTATAATTTGCAATCTGCTTACATGTATGAGATTTCATTTCAAACATTTAGTTATATTTTCATGCACCAGTTTGGAGGTACTTTCTTTTGATTTTTCAGCTGTTGGTGTACATTAATAATTTTGTAAACATTAAATTTATTGAGTTTCTCTATTTTCTGTTTGATCTGAACTGTGCTTGCCATCTTTTTAACTCAAGACATAACTTTTTTTTATCTACCTGTTGCCATCCACTATAAACAAGTCCCATTTCAAGAAGTATTGACAGTACTTCTCACACATGTCCAATACTCTCAACCAGATTCCAGTTCACAAAACCTAGAGTCCGATGGAGTCTAGTCGAAAAATTAAATCGGAAGTACAGTCGAGTCCATTTGAGTTAACGGAAGTGTTGATTCTCTGAGAGGAGAAGGGTTGGAAAGTAGTCCGATGGAGTCCACTGGATCCATTGGAAACACAACGACTCCGATGGAATCTGCAGGAGTCGGGCTAGTCGGGCCATGAATCAAAACGAGCATAATGCACTTGTCACACAAAAGAGAAAAACATTTAAATGTTAAATGTATAGACGAAATAAGCGTGATACATATGAATATACCTCGTTCTAAAATCCATCAGCCCAAACAATCGCGCTACACATGAAAAGACCATAGACGAAACAAACATGACGAAACGGGCGTGCTTAACATATGAATATACCTCGTTCTAAAATCCATCAGCCGAAACAATCGCGCTAAACATGAAAAGACCATAGAAGAAACAAACATGACGAAACAAGCGTGCTACATATGAATATACCTCGTTCTTAAATCCATCAGCCGAAACAATCGCGCTACACATGAAAAGATCGTAGACGAAACAAACATGACGAAACGGGCGTGCTACATATGAATATACCTCGTTCTAAAATCCATCAGCCGAAACAAGCGCGCTACTCGTTCTAAAATCCATCAGCCTAAACAATCGTGCTACACATGAAAAGACCATAGAAGAAACAAACATGACGAAACAAGCGTGCTACATATGAATATACCTCGTTCTTAAATCCATCAGCCGAAACAAGCGCGCTACACGTGAAAAGACCTGTTCTTAAATCCGTTTCTTCCTTTCTTAATTCCTAAGTAACAGCACAAGCATACTATACGAGTCATAACTCTTTCTTTAAGTCCTAGGTAACAAATTAAGAGAGCCGGATATCAATATATTAGAATAAGCCACAACAAGTAACTGCACCAGTGCTATGAGTACTCATTCTTTAATATACATGGGTTGGAAAGAAATTGCTGTGGTTCAAAATAGCCATAATGTACTCGTAACTTAATTCTGTAACATAACTTGTAATAAGTCCTATTCGGAAACTGCTGGAATGTCGTTTAGGTTTGTTGTATGTGTTCTCTGGTCATTGCGATCCTATTTCTTTCTGGGCAGTTCTTCGAGGTAAGCAAGCATCCTGTACTTCTAAAATAATTTTGTAACATAACACTCCTTTAAGTTTGACTTCGAAACTGCTGCCCATAGCGTTCAACTTTGTTCCATGTTTTCCTGTTAGCGGGAATTGGTTTTGTCTTTCGGCAGTCCGTTGAGATGCAGCCATTTGCCGTAATCCAGGTCAAAATAGAACCAAATGTGGCGTTTGACATCGGCGTTGTTCAAGATGAAGTCCAATTGCCGCGCTCTTTTTTCTGCTTTGGTTGGTAGCCAACTTTGCGAAAGGATTATCCAATGAGTAATCAGCTGCGGGGCACAGCCATTCCCCAAACAAAACAGCATTAGTTTAAATGTATCTTTGTCGCCAATGGGTTTCGCCCAGAACATCCTTTGGTATTCTTGTGGCCATGACTTTGAAGGAAAAAAAGCATTACCATTAATGCTTTCAAACAGTTCTCTACGCTCTGCAATTACTTCTTGTTTGCTGAGCAAACGAAACTTGTTACGATACTCATTCAGGGTTGCCATGTCATGGAATTCCTAACTAGCGTCGATGTGTATGGTGTCTTATGTGTATGGAGTTTTTAAACATGACTGTCGTGTCACACCTCTTAGGTTGTCTAGAAATTATCGCACTTTCTTTGTTGTGATAATATCCACGCGGAATGGTGTGTACTGTCAAAGCTAAAGTAATTAATTGAAAAATCGTATTATCATTTAAGCTTTTCAACAACCCACTTCCATTGGTAATCTTTTGTGTTTGTTCGGCAAATGAGATATATTTCTATCCTAACCATGATTGCCAATTCTAAATATGTTGTTCAAGCCGACTTTATTTTTATTTTCTAAACATCGTTCACCTTTAGCGTATGCGTTTTGTTCCAATATAGCGTTTTTTCATTATTAGTGCATATCATTGCCGCAAAGTTTTTATGTTCCAACTTCTTTCAAATGTTTGTCCAGTTCCTTGCCGCTTTAAACTGTCCGACTGCCAATTATTTCTTTGTTAAGTAAACGAAACTTGCTGCTGTAATCATCCAGAGTCAACCCCTGAGTAGCTTGAATTGTATTGTCTTAAACATGATTGTTGTGCTCCACGTCCGCATTGTTTGAATAATATCGCACCATCTTTGTTGTAACATCCATGCGGGTCGGCATGTTAGTTCAAAGATCAGGGTATAAAAGAAAAATCGCAATACCATTGACGCTTTGGAAATATATCTTCTTGTTTGTTTGGTAAACGAGTTTTACTAAGAACCTGTTCCAGAACCGCCATTTCAGTCTAAGTCAGTTTTGCAAGCTGGTATGTCTTCTGCTTTGTTAACATCATTCTGTTTAGCCTTTGAATTGTGTTTATAAAATCGCGCATTCTTATTTAATTGCATTGCGGCACTGTTTTAGCGTTTAACTTAATTCAATGGTCTTTATCCGTCCTTTACCGGTTCACATTGTCTTTAATCACTGATAAATATAGTTGTTACTCTCCCCATTGACAATACATACAATGATTTCTTTCAATTACCTTTTGTTTTGCATCCTTTCAGTTGAAGCTCTCCCAATAAAACTCTTGCCAAGGCTTAATAAGGAAGGCCACTTGAAATCTCAAGAGACAAGTAACAAACACCCATCATTTGTCAGATTGTGATTGTAGTATTTGCAAGTGCATTCAATTTAAATCATTCTCTGTTGCTCAAGCCAGAGTACAGATCTACCTTGCATGCTCACCATGGCTGCGAATCACGTTCACCATCTGGACAAAAATCTTAATAATTGCCATAAGCACGATATTGATTGGAACCTTCTTCCCCAATCTATACAAGAGGTAAGCTAAAAAAATTCAAATGCATTGTCAGACAAACTTTTGTTACCTATAATATAATGTAAACAAAATTCCTGTTTCCTTCCTTACTTTTAGGCTTGTAAACTCTTAGGAAAAGGAATGAAGTAACGAGACACTACAATCTTTTTTGGAATCCTTATTCTTGTGTCATTCTGCATGGGACATGCCTGTGTGAAAGTTCATGCATTCTGGACAGAACCTGTGATTCTTTGGGTAGCATGTGCCATAACAGCAGGTATTTATTCTTTTTAGACTTGTTCCAAACGTTTTGACGATTCCTGATGTTCTTTTCCAAGGTGATGAATAACTGCACTATTATGTTCTCGTTATGTTTGCAAGCCGCTATTGGTCGCAGTTCGATTATTCTTTTTAAATGCCAATATGAATTTTAGCGTAGATTTCAAAGTGTCAAGCATATGCCGATTTTATTAGTAGGCTCAAACTCCAATAATTTATCATTTTATCAAGGCTACTATATTTGAATCGCTTTACATTGTAAAAAACATCAAATACGATCAAGAAAAATGCAAAATGTCTCAGTGAAAATTCCAGACTTCATTGTATGTTATTTTGACTTTATCCGGCTGTCAGGTAGTTTGTCACCGCGTTTTGTTTCATCTTGCGCACAATGTATTCTTTGTTTCTTGGTAAGATATATATTGAAATTTAAAGCACTTGTTCCCCAGTGCAGTGATATGGGACGAATTCAGTTGAAATGTATCGTGATCTCGAACCTGTGACATCTTTTTTTTCGACTTTTTGCGCTTATTAGCCATGATGTAATTGAATGCATGGTTTCCTTAGTTAGTTCTTCTTCACCTTTGTAATATTTTCAATTTCCAAAAAATGACATAAGATTTGTATGGCTTAAACATTGAACTTAGCAGTATGTATAAATACTACAATTATAATAACCCAGTTTTTTGTCCTCTTCGTTTTTAACATTTAATATCCAGTAATGATAAGGTACTTAACTGGCTGATATCACAACTTATAAATATGCATCACTTTTATTATTGTTTAAAGGGTGCTGCAAATCTGCGTTTCACGAACAATAGCCCTTTTCATGGTTAGTTTTTCTTATTTGCATTACAATGTAATCCAACGTGGATGCGAGGCAATTTCGGGCTAAAACTACAAAATAGCCCGAAATTGCCTCGCATACGTGCTAGATTTTATTGCAATGCAAATGAGCAAAGTTAACCGTGAAAAGGGCTATTGGTGGAAATCCTAGAGCTCGTATCTGACAGGGTGACTGTGCGTGGGGTGTCTGCCAAATCTATGGTTTTACCCCATTGCACCTGGGATAAATTTGGAGAACTTCTTGCTGAAGGGAGAGTAAGATCCCTCGGATTATTTGATGAGTTGATGTCCTTTTTCAGTACCATGAACATGTACTCTTCAAATAAAATGCAGGTATCCGATACTCGCGAGTATCAGGACTTCTTGCAACTGTTTACAGGCAAAGCAAAAACAAGGGAGACAGGTATTAATTTCTTTTTTAAATTTTAAGGCAATTAATTTAAGGAATTAAAATCCAAATTACAGTTGTATTGACTTTTTATAGCTCTCATTTTGTTGCTGTTATGTATTAGAATTAGAATACAAACTAACTTTCTGGCAGTTTAAATTTACCTGCAATTTCCTTGTGATAAAAAAAAGAAAATTGTACGATTATATGAAACAGTACAATAACAATATTATGGCTATGAAATTTGCATAGGTTTACAGTACAATGATCTCTCCTTCACAGAAAATCGTGAAATACACTTATTATAACCTGCATTAATTAGGTGTTTTTCAATTCCCATGAACAGTCACAGGCAATGCAAATTTCAATATGCAGAGAACCTCATTCAACTTCATCGGGTTTACCCAACCATACACAGCATTTCCAGTTATAGAAGATGCATCCAACAATGCGAAGGGATTTACTTCCCGGATACTGTGGTACTTTCCAAAGCCTGTATTTGCCACTCTACGGGAATCAATTTTATGTGAAGATGAATGTGAAATTGTTACTTCATTTAAAGAGAAATTAGGTCAGTGTTATCATTTCTTCCTGTATCAATTTATATTATCAGTCTCCACAATAAAATTTGCAGACAAATTATTCCTAGACCTAGACCAGTTAATTTTATTAAATATAACGGCTTACGGAGTAAAGGAATATCAAACACAGATTCCCAAAACAATAATGGTACATAGTGGCTGGGGTATTCACCGGTTACTCCAATAGAACATACATTTTCCATTGGAATCAGTTCGAGTCCGATGGGTCCGATGGACTCCATCGGATAGACTTCCTACCCCATATCCAATATGGGTGAAAGTTTCTCAAGTGTCTCAAGAATAGAACATTCGCTTTTCCATCGGTTTCTGTTCGTCTCCGATGGATCCGATAGATTCCGTCGGAACGAACTTCTACCCCAATATCCAACATGAGTGAATTTTCCCTGCGTATCTCACGAAAAAACAAGGACTTTTCCATCGGAATCTGTTCGTCTCCGATGAATCCGATGGATTCCATCGGATCGACTTTCTACCCCAAATCCAATATTGGCAAATTTTTCTAAGTCTCTCACGAATAGAACATAGACTTTTCCATTAGCACCTGTTCATGTACGATGAATCCAATGGATTCCTTCGCAACAAAATTCTGCCCCAATATCCAATGAGTGCGAATTTTTGTAAGTGTCTCATGACTTACTAAGAACATGCACTTTTCCATCGGCATCTGTTCGTGTCCGATGGATCCGATGGATTCCATCGGATCGATTTACTACCCCATTAACCAATATGGGTGAAATTTTTCTAAGTGTCTCAAGACTAGAACATGCACTTTTCCATCGGAGACTTGGCGTGTCCGATGGATCCGATGGATGCAATCGGATCGATTTTCTATCCCCGTATCCAATATGGGTGATATTTTACTAAGTGTCTCAAGACTAGAACATGCACTTTTCCATCGGAATCTGTTCGTGTCCGATGGATCCGATGGATTCCATGGGATCGATTTTCTCACCCAATATCCAATATGGGTTAAATTTCTCTAAGTGTCTCACAACTAGAACATGCACTTTTCCATCGGAACGCATTCGTGTCCGATGGATAACCTCCATTAGTATACACTTCTACACATCTACACTTCCAGTTTTCCGGTCGAAAGCAAAAACGTACCACTGGAATCTGGTCGACAGTATTGGACAACCCTCCAACTGACCGACCAACCAAGTGGCTGGCTGGCTGGCTGGCTGTGAGGAAACTAAAGTTTCTCCCTTTTTGATATTCTCCTTTGTGTACAATTTGTAGGTTTTTGTTAGACAGCCAGGACCAGCATGTTTCTCCAGGCGGTTCAGCTCTTGATAGAAACCTTATGAATATGGATGGCATCCTGAAGGGCAACAGAAGGAATTTGCTATCTGAGCACTTTGTGGAAGGGGCATCGAGATCTGATGTACCTATAATGTTCAGTGGTTTATACTGCAGAGGGAGAGAGCTAGAACCCAGGAAGAGGACATAAACAATGCTTTCCAGAAAGCCTGTGAACGAGTTTAAGAAAATAAATATCTTTTTATGGAGTTCAGTTTACTGTTTCTCTGTGTTTTTTTTTTCTTTTAAACGACTGCCGCTCACAAAACTCCGATCGGAAAAAAAAGTCCGTACCATATTCGAGCACTGGAGGCTTATTTTCGCCGCGACACTCTCCGTCGATAGAAATGCGATTAAGCTTTTCCAATTTGTTGTTAATAAAGACTGGCTCTTCTTCTTTTACCCAGGTAAGATTTCTACTTCTCTTTGTATTGCTATTCGAAGTCTTACTTGTGTTTAACCGTCCAAAAAAGCGGAATCAAATGTTGAATTTTTAGCCGCGCTGAGATGTTTTCACACACAAGTAGCCGCCATATTGAAATGGAGATGGTTGCTATGATAACGTGTCATGTGAACTTAAACTTGGTGTTTGATTGGCTAATAGTTTGTTGATAACTGTGCCGACGTGGAGGCTTGGTGGAATACACCCAAAAAACATCACACTAAAGTTGAGGAATGAATAATTAATTAATTTTGTTTTATTCCACTCGGCCTCGAAGCTATGTTAGAATTTTAGGACATAATTGAAAATGGCCTATTAAAAACCATTTTGCTTTCTTCTTTTGGGCAAATTCAAGTATTCTTTAACAGTGGCTTATTAGCATTCGATAATTCCTCTCATCACCAACATTCATTATCTAACTATGCTAACCATTTGCATATTTTATTCTTATTTCCATATATAACTACATATATAGAACAGTTCTACTTTTTCATTTTGCAGTAGTCACTTGCGCCAATATGGCGCCTATTTTTTGAAGCTCGATCTCGTTGTTTTGTATTTCTTTCACGGCATTTTTCTTGATTTCTAGGCATTCGATGGCTAACCTGCGGTGTTGTGCTATTTTGATATAAGCGCACATGTTCTTTTTGCAAACCCCCTCTTTAAAATGGAGTTGATGCTATATGTTGAGTGCGCAATTTTTTGCTTTATGCTCCTTGATGTCGCTTGAGTGCTGGTATGTCTCATATCAATGCAAAATGAGGTTAACAAGCCTACACGACTCCTACGAGTAGTTCAGAGAATACAAATTGCACTCGTCCTACGGGCTCGTGCAATTTTTTGTAATCTTTGAATAATTAACTCGTGCTTATTTATTCCAAATTGCACTCGAAATCATTTGATTACCTATACTAATTGCCTCGCCGCTGATAATCGGCATATTTTTTTATTATTCAGACAGAAATACCTCGCCTCTGATCATCGGCGAGAATTTCGTGCCTTCTTTATACAGACAGAATTACCTCGCCACTGAACCTCGGCGAGATTTTCCTGCCTTCTTTATACAGACAGAATTACCTCGCCGCTGAACATCGGCGAGATTTTCATGCTTTCTTTACAAGACAGAATTACCTCGCCGCTGAACATCGGCGAGATTTTCCTGCCTTCTTTAAACAGACAGAATTACCTCGCCGCTGAACATCGGCGAGATTTTCCTGCCTTCTTTATACAGACAGAATTACCTCGCCGCTCATCATCGGCGAGATTTCCATGTCTTCTTTATACAGACAGAATTACCTCGCCTCTGATCATCGGCGAGAATTTCGTGCCTTCCTTATATACTGACGGAATTACCTCGCCGCTGATCGTCGGCGAGATTTTCGTGCCTTCTTTATATTGTTAGAGAATAAAAATGCAAGCTAGAGTCTATTTTATTGAGTGACTCATTCGTTATTAATTTGTTAAGGTGAAACTTATTTTGGTGGTGGGTGATATGGTCGTGTGATATTTCAGAGCATTAAGAAAAGGGTTACTTGACTTTCTATTTCATTACTGTTCTCCCTCTAATGTTATGTTGTTGAGCTTGAGTTTATTCATATTAATCGAACACCATCATTTCGTGACCTTTCCAGCTGTATTTACTCAGTTGCTATGGTTGGTTTTCTCTTGACTTCAGTCAAGATAATGAAGTAAATCTGATGCTTGACTTTTGGATTTCCATGTCTTCTTTATAC
>JAHPZR010008515.1:35000-66800 GCA_019787425.1 Platygyra sinensis
TTGTCCCTTTAAGTAACAGTCCATGTAAGAAGGAGGCAACCACGCGGTAAGCAATGCAGAAAGGTGCTAACTTTTGCACAACATTGCTATTGTTCTATCATACTTCTGATTGGCTCAATCAGCAAAACTTACCAAAACTATAGGTAGCTGCATATTTATTTATCCTATATTGACCAACTATTTTCATTTCAACAAAATCTCTTCTGAATCTAAATACCACAGTAATTCTATGTGAGGAACATTGAAAAATTGGAGACTTTTATTGTCTTTGTTTACGACTGTTGTGATTGGTTGAAATGTTTACACACAAAGAAAACTACCCTTCAGAATAGAGTTTAAATTCATTTTATTTCGTAAACCTGTTTTCCATCAGTTGATAAATTCTCAGTCTGAAAACAAAACCGTTTCAATGTGGGGAAAGCTTATTGCCGCAGAACAATAGAAAATGGTACAGTTCTTACCTGGATTATTACTTAAAAGGAACGTGACAAGTAAACTCCTAGTTGTTGAAAACTGTAGTTGCTGTTACAAAGTTGTTGTGCACGTATACAGTCAAGAGCTGAGGTATGAAAACGTGACAACTGTACTAGAGAGTTCATCATTGCAAATTAAAGTGGAGTAACCGAACATTGAGTGTTGGAGTGATCTGCTAATTTCCCCGAGAGTTTACTTCAACAATATGCAGACGGAAATCATCTCGCCGCTGATCATCGGAGAGATTTTCCGAAAGATAACAATCAAGACAAATATTAACTTCTTCCTAATCGAGCGCGAGGGCCGTACTGGGGAATATTGGCCCGAGGTCGTGGCAGTTCGGACCGAGCGTAGCGAGGTCCTTACAAAAACGACCGAGGGCCAATATTCCCCAGTACGGCTCGAGCTAGCTAGGTTAGTAAGTAGTTTATTATATGGCACTAGTGCTTGTTTGTTGACAGTTTTAAGTTAAAACGCACTTCCGGTCACTTGAATTCAAATGGCTTCCTCCGTGTTTTTTTGATGACCCGAGCAACTCAAAAAGAACAAGCTACCACGAGTTTGAAAACAAATTCAATGAACCTAAATCATGTTGAGTATAAACAAGGCTTCAAGGACGATTTGTAACGAAATTTGTCACAAGTCTCAACAGCTGCAGTTTGCTGAAATTGGGAAAATGGTTTCTGTTGATCCTGCATGGAATATTTTAACTTGCGCATCACAAAATATGGATGAAGAAATGTCGAAGTTGGTTGCTGTGAAATCATTCAAACATATCCACAGATCATGAAGAATCAGTCTTAGAGTCAATCCTCCGTCTCTCTCGATAATAGTTCGACGCTTCTTTTCATTCTAGACAATTCTGCGCTGAAAATTGGAAATTGTTGCTGGCTTGTACGCTTGTCCGCGTTTCCTGCATTTGTTCATAAAGAATATTTCAGTGGACAAGAAGTAGTCAAGCTCCTTCGCAGGTAGGGTTTAAACTCTCTCATTTGTCATACGGTTACCTAACAATTAGTGGAGAAAAGTTTTCAGATCAGTAGCCATCTGCTGATTTGTGTTTGCGCATTTTTGCTTCTAGATAAAATCGTCAATGGCCTCCTGACTTTCGCCGATGCCATTCAGTCTCTACATTAGACGTTTCCAGATCTTCGGGATAATAAAATTCGCTTCGTGAATATTCGTCTTCCTCGTTCTTTAGCTCTGTAAAGTATCAATCTTTTAGGTAGTTTCTCTGCGAAGAATGAGAATATTTACACGTTTTCTTTTCGTAGTTTTCGCTGCTAATTTTCGGAATTTGCCGGCTTTCGGAAACGGAACAAATACACAGCTTATGACCGTTTCCATGGAAACGGTCCGTATGGCGAAATCCCGACCAAGAAAGAACCAATCAGAACGCTCGGATTGACCTCAAGCCTATCATGCCATATAATAATTAAATGCATGTTAAGAGACTAGTGTCCTTTCGAAATAATTGCGCGGTCTAATCGAGTGTTTATGAATGGGAAAGACCAACAACAACCCATATATTTCTAGTCCGCAATGCGCTACGCGTGACGCATGACTCGAGAATTGATGCGCGGGAAGCGTGGAAAATTGGGCGAGTGAATCCGGCGAACGTTTTACTAATAAAGGGAAAAGCCGGGGAGGGGAACTGAGAAGAGATAAAAATGATTTATAAACAAATCCATGAATAGCACATTTATTTTTGTAATGGATGATATATGTTATGCTCACATTCCGGCTGAATTTAGTAGGAGTGGTGCATTGGGACGGGGAAGAGTAGGCTCTGTGTTGATGTCGCAATTTAATGTAGGCCATTAAACACTCGATTAGTCTGTAATTATTTCGATCTCCTCGGTTAGACGTTGTCTCGTGGCCCGCAACTTCTGTAGGGACGCAGCATTTTGTCTTCCCAGTTCGCCAGCGAATACCAGAGGCATCACTAGCCTGTGCTTAGGAGAGACTTCCGTCATGTGCTGCTGGCATTCTGGGGCGATGAATATCCCTAAGTACAGATTGGTGAGTTTGCATGTATCAATTTCATGATATAAGAATCCACTGTTGCTCCTTCGTTATATAGAAATGCCACACTTCCCAAGGCTGCAAGGGCTAGTAAAAGTTTTCTTTCGCTATTGACGCTTTCAACATTTGACAAACTGTTACAAAATTTTAAGTGTGCTTTCACATCACGCTCACAACTTTTTTAAATCAACAAAATGAACTACATTTGGATTTTCTGGACTTGGATCACACGTTCACCAACAAGAGAACGTAAGAGACGCAAAACTGCAAAACGCCGTTATAACACAGGAAGCAAAAATCAAGGAAATCTCGTGCTTTAATTGCAACGTTTTGAGGAAATGACACTTTGCATGCACGTGCCTCACAGTATCATCGGAGTTACTGTAAGGGAATCTTTGTGCAAAACCAAACAATAAATGCCATTGTGATCAATAGTCCCACTAAGCTGTTTTTATTGCTTGCAAATTGAACTACAGTGTAAGTTGCGTGACATGGTTTACATATTCAATGGCTATTTTTGTGTTATATCTGTACCAGTATCATGACTGTAGACCGAGCTCGAGAGAGCCGCGGAAATAGAGCCTGCATAAGCCGAGAATAACTTTTGAAGATGAATTTCAACTATAAAGCAACGATTTAACAATGTCTGGAAGAATCTGGAAATTGAAATGTCTGTTTAACACGTGAGCGTGTTTGCTGGTGTTAATTCAGTATTGACGACTCGAAACTCGATGTAGATTTTCCTTATTTCTTTATTATTTGGAACTATTAAAGCTAACTAATTGAAAAAAAAAAACAATACAAACGACAAAATAATCCCAGAATTAGTCCATCGATACGTATCTGGAGTACCACTGTTAGAAATATGTTGAGTAGTCATTCTATAAATAGACTTTTCGTTTTCGTAGATTATGCAAATAAGTTTTCAACGATCTTACTGCCAGACTACCAGACTGCCCAGATTTTTTATTTGAAATCTTGATAGAAGAAGGCCAAAGGATTATCTCAATGTTAATTTCGACTCGATATCGGGCATACCAAGACGCGTTTTAAGCTCGTAAAAATACGCAACTTTTACCGTTTCCATAGGAGCTTGAAAAGGTAATTCTTTGACAGTCAACGGAACCCTTCAAATTACTTGAAAAGTTAAAACCTCCTATTGTTAGATAGAAGAAAGATGAAGCTTTTGTGCTAAGTTTATCCCGTGTTCTAAAATTGTAAATTCTCTAAATGCGAATACCAAGAACTTTGTCAATTTTCCGGATATTTTTTGCGTATTTAATAAAGTAAAAAGGTATATTTTCATTTCACGTTAGATTATTAGAAAATCAGAATAATATTTTCGAAGACAGCTCCCTAAAAGCGTTCTTGAGGCAAAGTTTCAGGGTTTTCGATTTTTCGAACCTGTCCAGCAATTCTCGATATTTGGAGTCAGTTACTCTTAGTGACCCAATATCAGATTTCCTCTGCGTCCAGAGATAAAGTTTTAGATCAAAGGGAAATAGGACTGTCATTGTTTTGTAGTTAGATATTGTTGGCATGAAAATAAGATTGGTGTCTTCAAGAAATATGTTATTGCTATTTAGGTAGAATTTTGTTTGAAAATACAACCACTAACACAGTAAACACTCACCACTTGCCTTTCACTCGATTCCAAGAATACAAAAGCATCCAGTGTCTCGTTACATTGCACTTACGTCTAAAAGAGAAGAGAAAAATTACCATCATATAAGTTTATTCAAGACAAATGCCCCTTTGATAAGTCTATGTTCTTACTTCTAACTCCATGCTGATATAGATGGTTAATTTATTTTCCTTACGGTTAATAAAGGTTTTAGAAATTTAAAACGTTAACTGAATCAGCTTTCATTGTTTAAAAAAATTAACACATTTATTTTGATTACTATAAAACATATTTAAGGTCTTATTACCATTCAGGGACGGAGAAGAGAATTGTAGAATGATATAGCTTACAAGCTACAAGACAAGACACAAGAAATCTTGAGACTTTCACTTTCGTGGCTAAAATGTTTTTAGGGTTAAATTTTTTAACGGCTAGCGGTTAAAATTGTCCAATTTTACGCCTAAAGATTACACCCGAAACTGAAAGTCACCCAAGATGACTTTCCAACACTGAAATTTATCCTTCATAGTTACAGTTTTGCCATCGAAATTTAAACTTTTAATTATTTATATAATCAATTTGCCAACAAAGGCAGGTGACAACACAAAAGAACATTAACGGTCCCCATTAAACTGTAAATGTATAGTTATAAGAGCAACGCATAGACTTACTGTTCTAACGTACGTCTGTTGAGAAGTGAGTATTGGAGCCGAATCAAACTTCACCCTCGTGGTCAACAAGGCTCTTCCCCTAAAAGAAACGATGATACAGTAGTGTTTAATTTTAGTAATTGATTAGAAGTATATAATTTTTAATGCACAGTTATCATATCTAACGAGAGCATCAAACAGACGATATCTTATATCTTGCTTATAAGTTTACTGTGAAATATATATATGAAATAATTCATATTTGTACTGCATCACTCCACTGCACGGGAAAATATGAACTCAATAAATTGACCTCGCTCCCAATGTGTGGCTTCATAGCTCAGTTGGTAGAGCATCGCACCGGTATCGCAGAGGTCATGGGTTCGAATCCCGTTGAAGCCCTGATTTTTTCAGCTGAAATTGGAAAATTTGCTGCGATGATCACTCTTCACATTTATAATTTTACTGTTCTTACCGTGATCTACCATTACTTGACGAGTCAAGATCAGAATGAAATCCAATTTAGTCTGGATCAGCAAAGAAGATCTTCCTTTGAAAAGGGCGATGAATTATTGAATGGCGTAAACAGCTGCTTCATGTACCCTAACAATAACAAAAACGGAGAATGACTTAAATGCAGCATGTGGCTTCTTTTCTACTCAATGTACAGCTATATGTATGCAGAATTTCGTTGAGACCTTAACTAAATCAGTCACTAATTTTGAGATCTTCTGCCATGACAAAAGAATCAATTGCTGTTAAGCTTCACATGCAACTAATAAATCCTACTCCTCCTCATTGAGAAACTGAATCTTTGTTTAAGCGTTGAGAGGCTGTGCCATTTCCAGGAATTGCAAGTCAACATGAACTTTGATCATCATTTGTATTTTCTGTTTGTTATGATAAATGTCTTGGAAAATCGAACAATAAAACACACTCACCAATAAAGCGTTTCAGGAGTTCCTCCTTGATTCTTCTTTGCGAGAATTAAACCAAAGATGAGTTCTTAACAGTTAATCACTGCGTGAAGAGATAAATGAGTATATAAACAAACATGTGCCCACAAATACAAATTTACGATAACTGCAGAAATTCACGCGCGCTCATTGGCTAATTTTTATTGTCCATATGCGGGCATACACATCAATTTAAAATTCATGCGACGCGTCAGCAAGCGAGAGCCGGCAATTCGACAATTTGTTATCGTAAAAAACAAATTGATGTCAGTTTTTAATGCGTCTGTCCTGTTATTGATAATGAATTTCGTCATAACATTGTCAAAGTAGTCTGCGGATCCACTCGGCTATCGCCTCGTGGATCCACAGCTACTTTGACAATGTGATGACGAAATTCATGATCAATAACAGGACAGACGCATAAAAAACTGACGTCATTGTTAATCAGAGCGGAGGTCCCGGGCTCGAAGATTGTTGCCAGCCATAAGACGGATTTGTGTTTGGTGGTCAGTCCCAAATTCAACTCCTCCACTCTTTGTAAATAACCAACTGGTCAACCTCCCACCAACTGGGATTTTTAACACGTTTCTGTTCAATTCACAATATTTGTTGGCTTATTTCATTGTTCCCAATTAGTGCAGTAATGCTGAACACTTAAACATGGTGACATTCTCCAAAACTGGGGAAGAGGTATGTGGCGCGCTCTTCGTAAAACCTTTTCCCCATTTTATATAGATATGCCATTTTCTCGATCCTGTTTCAGGCTTAATTACAATTATAAATGTCACAGATTTCTGCTTTGTGTGATGATATAGTTTACGTAAAAGATGACCAAGTTCTCGTTAGTTCTTTAGTTTAACATTTAAGTTGAACTTAGTGTACTTACCGTTCTATAACAAATGCAAATCAGAATGATATCATATCAGAATGAAATTCAAATTTCTATAGCTTTAGCTAAAGCGGGGTGTCCTTCAAAACAACTGAAATAACAATGACGCCCAAATGATCAGACTTTCGAACCATGGGATATGCTTTCGATTTCGAACATCCACGGAATCTTTTTATATATCAGCAGAACATGCATCAAACTCAAGGGACAGAATGAGTATTATTTAAAATTTCCAGCTTCCAACAGTTACACTCAGTGACATTTGTAATAATTGCCTTTTGCCTATCCAATATGTGACGGCCAACCCGATTATTTTCTGGCAATTGGCCAGTCCTATTTTGTGGTATTATAGTATCTGTCATTGCTTCATTGTCGGCACGTTTCACTTTTTCCTAGTGTTTCAGTTTTCACAGCATTACTGACGCAGTGTAGTATCATGTTGGTTTTCTTAATTTAGATTGTGTAAGCATGTATGGCTGAAAGTGTACAATTTAAAAGCATTCTTATGTTCGTTTTCTAATAGCTAGGTGAACATGTAGTGAGATGTCGACTAGCTTCGACTGAAACGGCACTCTGAAAAAAATCGGTTCACTTCGAGCGTATAAGAAAAGCAGGTTATTATTTCATTTGGAAATCAGATGCAGGACGCATAACATTATTCAAATAGTGAAATCTCTCACCGCACCCCACCCCCTCTGGAAAAGAAATTAAATCAAATCAAGTCACGAACAATCACAGCACACGCCAAAATTCCCGAAATTAAACATTTCGACGAGCATGCCTGCAGAAGCAGCTCACATTTGCACAAAATAAAAGGAAAAAGGATCATTGAACTTCAAATTTTCACGCCTGTCGTTATGCTTGACGTGTTATCGCTCAGTTGTTTAAGGTTGGAACTTTACTAATGTGACAAAAAAAATACTTGGATGAAATTGACTCATTTACATGTAAAAGCATTTTCAAAAAAAAAAGCAATGACGTCCCCATGGTCCTTCATGGGCATGGCATAATATTCTTGCAACGTTGAAATCGTTTTCTTTAATCAATCTCCGAAGTTTTACACGCACACAAAAAAAAGTATAACAGAATAAGGTATATAAACTAAAATTCAAACGAAAAACAATAGTTTCAATAACAAAAGAAAAAATCACTATCACCAATGAAAAGCTAAATTAAATATTCTGAGAAAATATTGTGCATAAATTCAAAAAGCAACCGTCAAACGCACACGTTAAGTTTCACAATAACAACATGGCATTCGCATGTACACTTATCAGGCGCAGCTTTCAACTCATTTGTTAAATGTTCCTAGACGTTTACTCTTTCTCTAAGTAATGTTTACTTAACAATTGGTTCATGCTTTAGCGTGCACTATCGAGTTATGGAGCACGCGGGAAGTTTGGAGAGCACGAAAGAAGCGTAAGAGTTGCCCGAGGCGTAGCCGAGGGCAACTCTAGCTTCTTGAGTGCTCTCCAAACTTCCCAAGTGCTCCATAACTCGATAGTGCACAGCTAAAAGCATGAACCAATTGTTTTATAACATAGCCGGTGGAATTGTGCATAAAATCCGACGCGAATAACGGACAACAATATCAGAAGTGATTGTTCGCGGTAAGCGAAATAAACAAAAGAGGAATTGGTTTTATTTCAATCTTTCTTTTGAAAGCTCGAGTTTCATATTTAACAATTTCAAAACGGAAAAATTTAAGCTTACCTTTGAAGGATGAAACAGACCAGTTTGTAACTTGTTTGGTTTTACCAGAGTGTCTTTCTGTCAAAATTGCATTTCACCCTCGAACAGTGAAGCGAATCGTGATGGCGCCGATGCTGAGTCTCCTGTTCCGTTGTTTTTCTCTTTTTCTGCCTCATTTAAGAACTCCAGCCCAAGAGAAAAGGTCGGAAATTGTCTTTGTTTTGGGACTGGTGGGTGGAGTCTCTGTTTCTATCCATTATTGTCGCGAAATATCTGAATATTTTTCCCCACGCTAACAATGGCCGCTCGCGCGAAAAAAAAAATTTTCTGGCAAAGCGATTTGCTCACGCCATCAGCGCGAGAGTGCACCATCGGGATTTTAAGCACGCTTACGTATACTACATTTGATTGCGTGGCTCTGCTAGCTATGTTATAAGAAAGAATTAAACCATATGTGAAATTTGAACAATACAAATGTTAACAACCATAATGAGCGACCAACTGCTCAGGGCAAGATTAGATACCTGTAAAATAGCATTTCAAGTTCCTAAAACTGAGCTACATTATTTACAATACCAGGGTAAACCCACGAGCGAAGACTTCTATAAGAAATGTGGGGATGCTCGGCACAAAATGTGAATAAAACCCTATTAGAGACCAGTGTTAAGGGAGACAAATCTCGCCGCGACTCGAGCTTTATTTGACCGCTAAAAGATTCCAGTAAAAGCGGGGTAGGGCTAGATTACTAACCCGCGCTAGTAGTCCGGAGTCGAGAGACCGACGGAAAACGAGCCTAAACACGGAAATAAGAGCGTTTTTTGTTATTATTTTGTTATCGAGTGCACCCTAAAAGCGACTTTGACTGATAAAAATGGAGGTGTTTTGTCATCAACTCCCTAAGTGAGACCAGAATGTATGATTTATTCCCCTTAGCGACACTCGACCTTTTCATATGGGAGACCCACTCCCTGGGGTAAACTTGCAAAAATAAACGCGGGACTTAAGGGAACACATCCAGGGGGATGTATTGGGAAAAAAGGGAAACGTGTGGCGGAGAGAGGACTCGCCAGTTCCAAAGAGAATGGGAAAGGCTGTGAAAAAAAAAGACCGGGAAACACAAGACGGTGGCAACGCACGGCGAAAGAGTTAGAAATGCCTATGAGAAAGACAAGTGAAAGGGGAACTTCCCGCAGGCTATCGCAGAACACACAGGGTTACCGTATTATGGTATCTGTCATTGCTTCATAGTCGGCACGTTTCACTTTTTCTCATGTTTCAGTTTTCAATCACAGTCAAGTCAACGAGACACAGTATTACGCAGATTACCCGTCTAACCCAATATTTCCCCAAGTTAGGACGAGGGAAATCATAGTCGTGTGTTTGGATACCAGATCTTAGATTGATCATTTTACTCTTTATTTTCAGCTTCCATAAAGATGACATATCAAATACTCGAAGCAGTGTTTTGATCATATTTCAAAACACCACGAATTTCGTCAAAAATACTCCGCTGCGTGTCAAGTTTTCATCTCTCTTTTCAGTGCTTGGTCTAACACTGTCTTTGGCATTGGAGATACCTGGTAAAAGATGGTTAATCTATCAAATAATACCAGTGTTACGGAACAAGATTATGCTAGCCTTACAGATTTGTCGCCAAACGATCATTAGTTACAGGGACGAATCCAGGATTTTTGTTAGGAGGGGTGCACCTCTAAGGAATGACATCACTATCCAGGATCTCGAGGGGGGGGGGATGCGCACCCCCTGCACCTCGCCCTAGATCCGCCCCTGAGTTGACAGAATACGACCAAAAACTTTTCCAGCGGTCCATCACGGTTCGTCCCTATCTTAGTCGAGTTGGTCAGTTGAGAATTTGGGAATGGTTATTTCATAAACTTCCTGAAAAATACCACAACACTTTTCAGGCTTCAAGCCTCTACTATTCAGGATTCCTCAAAAAAGTCAATAAGATTTGTTTTGAAGGGAGGGGGCAGAGGTAAACAGGATAGGGTGAAACACGCCACACTTTAACACAAGCTGGTAACTTGCATTCAAATTCCACTGCCTCAAGGACAAAGGCTTAACCGAAACATTGGAGGGTGTTAAAACATTTTTAGAAAAGGACTTTTGGCCTTAATTTCTACAATCTGATTCAGTCTAGTCCAAGTGTGATCGTCCTCATTCACCCTGACATCCAATTCCTCGCCCAACTTGTGCGTGATCACATCAAACAGCTGGCGTGACATATTACGTGACAGAACCGCACAAAATGTCGTGTTGTGATGTGACAAAAACGCCAAATTAGCGTAACCTAGTCCGATTTAAAACTACTTAATAAGCAGTTATTATTGTGTCATAGAAGTCTAAGACTCCTCTTTAAACTTTTTTATCTCCAGAGCTATCGCTTAATGTCTTCTAATCCTTCTTCCAGTTGAGTTGCTGTTGTTTTCTCTTCCAGTTCTTCTGTTTGTTCATGATCGTCACCATTCTTTACCGCACTGTCCTCGTTTCCAGACAGTTGTTTTATTACAAGTGTCACGTAGTTATTCAATTTATCGTAGTGTTCCGTTGGTAACTTATCTTTGAGAAAGCTTATTATTTGTGGCACGCACCGGCCTGGCGCGTGTAATATGCAGTTGGTGTAATGCTGGAACAAGACCGCCGACGCCAGGTGAAGAGCCATGGCTGGCTCACCTTCTTGTCGAAGCTGTTCTTGTAGTGCATAGCGACGTTCTACAATCAGTTGCCTGCAAAATAACAGGATCTTTTTGTTACCTGTAAGCTTAATTTGAGTTGACTAAACCTGAAAACCTACAAGCTACACCTACACGCGGCAAGTGATACGAGAACGGCGAGCCCTCCGCCAAACCACGAAGTTTTGTTGCCGGCAAAGGCTACTCTGAGATGGATCATGTATTTCGCTGACTCGCTCAGTGATAACGTGTAACAATTTAGAAAGCTGGCGATAGTGGAGACCTTGAACAGGACTGCTTTCAGGAGTCCAAACAAATATTTAGCCCAAAATTTCTTTTAGTCACTATCTAATTACCAAGACGAATTGCTTCCAAAGTTTAAAAGCATCCCGGCCGTTTGATGAATCATAATAGGCCTTTTGCAATAAATAATCACATGGTACAAAATCCGCCATGCTGGAGGGCAAGCTCATTATTATTCCCGCAGTGGGTCTTTAAAACAAGGAGACCTCTACCAGTCAAGCGTGACTGGCCTTTGTTTTAATGTCCCACTGTGGGAATAATAATGAGCTTGCCCTCCAGAATGGCGGATTTTGTACCATGTGATTGTTTGTTGCAAAAGGCCTATTGTCTTCTTTTCGGTGTGTCCTAAAAGTTTTCCAATCATTTTGTCGGTACCCATCTCTCCATTCACTGTAAATAAACCGCATTTCCTTGTTTAGACAAGGCAGGAGTCATAGAGACCAGAGACCTTTTAAGAAACTGAAAAGAAAATTAAACTCACCTTTTTCTTTTCTTATCCAACTTTTTCAACAGAAATTCGCAGTATCCAGTCCCACAAATCACGTCAAACTGGTTAAAGAAGTCTTCTGTTGCCTGAAAAATGAAATTGAAAAACCAGAGACGACAGTACATTTCCAGCTTTTTGGTTAACCCGCAGAGTTCCCACGCTACAAAATTCTCTCTTAGCTGCGGAGGTTTGATAAAACGCACATGATTCTCGAAAATTCTGAGCAGGATCGACTTTGACTGGTGGGTTTTAAAAATAATAAAAATGACCGGAAGTAAAACATCAGGAATCTCGACTGCTAGTCCGGAAGTCCGATATTTTGAACACGTTTCCCATGAGAACTTTCCTCGGTTGCTTGCTTAGGGCTGGTTCACTCTGGCGACGGAATCGGAAGCGTAATCAGAATCGGAAGCACAAGGAGTGTTACGATCCAGTGTAAATCAAAAATCGGAATCAGAAGCGGAGTCGGAAGCTAGACGGAAACGGAGTCAGAAGGATCAGAAGAGTTTCTTTTTCTTCCGATTCCGTTTCCGCTTCCGTCGTTTTCAATCCAGTGAGAACAGGGTGAACGGAATCGGAATCGGAAGCGGAATTATCAGCCAATCAAGTCCCTTTCAAACTTACAGCGAGAAAAAAATGACGGCTCTTGAGGAAAACCTGGCAGAGACTGTGAGAAAATTCCCCGTTCTTTATGAGAAGTCCTGCAGGGCTTCAAAGACAAGAGCAAAAAAAGGCTAGCATGGGAGGATGTCGCTAAACAAATAAAACTTCAGATCGGTATGTATTGCAGTACTGAATACAGCTTCGTTTGTTAGTCAGGATCATGCTGTTGTATGGCTGCAGTTTTCTCGGGTTTTTCCGTTTAGCAATTAATTACCGTAGTATTGTGTCTGCTGAAGATACCTGAGGAAAAAAAACATAGCTACGTTTGGCGGAATACGGGATGGGAGTTACGCTGAAAGCGAAGCTTACGATTCCGCTTCCGTCGTGCCGATTCACACTAGATCAGAACTTTCTTCCGATTCCGACCGCACTTCTTCTTCCGTCGATTCCGTTGCTAGTGTAAACCAGCCCTTACCAACCACTGATGTAAGAAAACGAAAATTCTGCGTACGAGTTGAACTAAGTTACAAGGTTGTACAGTTACTATGGAAGTGACAAGCTTCCAAAAAATCAGAAAACTGGCGATCGTATAGATTGCTGTCACGGCATCTCCAAATGAGAGATGTAAGTATGTACTGAATACATGTTAAAAGCTCACAACACTGAGGTTGTTAGGAAGTGAAGCACTTGGTAAGCTTTATGTATAGTTCAGTGCCACAGACATCAATTTTCAAAACGTCCCTGAGTTTTCCCTGATAATAAAAGCATTTCTCTGACCAGCAAACTACAAATTGTCAGATCTAGTAACGTCCTTTCTACTCGTTCATCAAGACTGATAATACTTTTAACAAATTTTGCTTTGGTAGACATCACAGTGACCACAAATGCCTCTCTCAGCCTTCAATGGTATTAAGTCCGTAGTGTTAAATTGTTTCGATTTTCTTTGACCTTTCTTCAAAATGTCAATTTTCCCTGACTAAAATATCTTTCGTCTCCTGATCATCAGTTCCCGACCTGTGGCAGCCCTGTAATAACTATGAGAAAATCGGGTACAGGATCCTTTTCCAATCGGAAAAGGGTACTGTGCCCGAAAAAAAAAGATCTTTCCTGTAAGACCTAAGACCAACATACGTCTTCTTGATAGCAGCTACAAATAATCCACGTAAAAAAGTGGGAAATAAAGCCGCCCTATATAAAGGAACACAAAAATATTCGATGGTGAAAGAAGGGGACGTAGAATGAAGTTAAAGAAACACAAACCTTTCCATTTAAGGTCATTCCACTGAAATAGAACCTAAACTGAGATTTTTCTCAAACTTTGCCAATTGATTGTTTACATTATAGGAACTTAAATTTGGAAATAAAAATGAGGGGTCCCCATGTTCGTTTAGGAGCAACAGCACCTTGTTTATACCATATAAACCCTTATAAAAGCACCACGATTGCTTGCTAAATTCACGTTTCCGACGATTGTTTTTTTCTCAAAACTGAGAATTGGCCCATATTTATTTTACATAGAGAAATTTACTAATCAAATCAAAACGACAGAAAAAAATGATAGGTCACCGTACTCGTTTTCGAGAAAATGTCGATTTACCTCTTCGGCGAGGTCCAGTCGTAAGAAAAAGCCGCCATTTTCTAATGCGCGCGCGCTGATCACGCGTAAAATTATGCGCAGTAGGGATGCGCAATGCAATACTGGGGAATGACCTTAAAGTGGCATTTAACTTTACCAGTTCTGTTTTAATTTTTTCGGGGAATTTCGAAATGATCTTCAGGCGATCCTGTGGAATAAAAGAAAAGGAAAACCAAATACATGGAAGTAAAACATTATAAATGTCCACTGCACTTCCACACTTTTTTATGTGTGAAAGTGCCGAATACCGTAACAAACTAGGGATTTTCACGACCTTTTCCCCATCCTTTCCACTGTTCATTCTTGACTTGGTTCTGTACTACTACGTCTTTTTTGTAGAGGTGATTATTTTTTTTAGTCTAGGATGTAATTGACTTGTACTCTTTACGATTGACGTTAATTACTTGCAAACCCGGTCCTGAAAGTTTCTTACAGGTTAGGGCTAAAACCGTAGATAGCTTACGAGGCAGGCGGGTGATTGTCTGCCATTACCACATAAACCACAGTTCAGAGTTGAGCTATTTGTTTGATAACTTTTCTTACACCCACCTCTGGGCTTAAGGCGGAGTCATCGTTGATTGTTAGCATGTGGTCAGCGGCCAACAGGCCAACAGCTTGGTTCACTATGTCTGTACAAACAGTTCGTAGGAGATGGCGACTTAACTGTACTTGGACATCATCTGTGAAGATCAACACAAAAAAAATTCTTCAGGTTAAGGTTCCCACTGTGTGCATTGATCCACCCTGGAGAGAGACAACTCGGGGTATTCTTCAGAAAAGTATTGTCTGTGTTGAAGAAGATAAAGTAAATCCCCAGAAAACAATAGGGGCTGGCTTTGTGTGTTCAGAGAAGTGTTAGCTGTCATATGTGATTTCTGAAGTTGAAGGCACAGTGGACTAAACGGTTTAGAGCGCTGGACTCCGGGATTTTTGTATTGTGTTCTTGGGTAGGACACGTTTTTCTCTCAGTACTTCTCAACCCCAGTCCCCCTGGTGTATAAATGAGTACCATTAAATTTAATGCTTGCGGGTAACCTGTAATGGACTAGCATACCATCCAGGGGAGAAAGAAAAATACTCCTAGTCAATCAGAAACCGGAATATGCACCGGCTGTACAGGTCAATGGCTTGGTGGAGACGTTAACTTTACCTGTGAAGTTGGGAAGAGTTCAATTTAAGACTGTCCCCAATTTACGAATTAAACATGTCTGGATGCTACCGGAGTAAGTTCAGGGACATCATTAGAGTTTCTGTAGCAAGAAATGACTTAATAATGTATTTGAACGATACCGGTTTCGCTCTATGGCGAGTTCGTCCCCACCCTGTTTGCCCCCATAAACTCATCCTAAACTTTCTATTTCGAGTTCACCAGTCACCTTCAATGGATTAATGAACGAGAAATAAACATGTTTTTGTGTGGTTTTGTTTGTTATGCGCACAATGTTGTCCTTTTTTTCTCCAGCGGAAACTCAGTGGGGGCGAACCTCCCCGCCAAGGTGCAAAACCGGCAGCTACCCTGTATTTCGATTCAATTGTTTGGAATGCTAGTCCCAAGCCAGGACTGAAACTGGAGTGATTTGACTGAAAACCAAAGGGCCTCATTAATTGTATTAGCAACAACACTGAAAATTGAAAAGATCTGTTTCAGCCCCAAAGTGTCAATTCAGCCCTGCTGGGGAAAGTCTGATTCAAACCTTCCTGGAGCCATTTGAGCGTAATCTGGGCCAAAAAAGCTACATCAAAAAGCTATTCCAGCCCACGTTAGGGCCCATTTCAGCCCAAGGACCAAATCAGCCCTAGCCAATTGGACTGTATTGGCCCTGATTTAAGGGAGCCAAATTAGACCCAAAAATAGGACTGTATTTTACTCACCGAATCGGCCCTATTTTTAGGGCTAAAACAGATATTTCTGATTTACAGTGTATAGGGAACTGGTTCTAGCTTTGAAAAGTTCGAGTTTGCGTGGTAACGTTCTCCTTTCAATGGCTCTCTTCGTGAGTGGAGAGGTTTTGATCGGAGCTCGAGCGAAACGGGCACTTTTATGAGGCCGAGTTTGGTAAGACATTTTATTGCCACGGTTTGCAAAGTGCCTGGGGCATCATTAAGTCCGGGAAGGCTTAAATGGGCGCTCGTTGCTCAAAGAATCGAGCTTCGGGCACAATCTGAGAGACCCCAGCGGATAACGTGGATAACGTCTCTGCCCAGCTCTGCACACCGTGAAGAAGTCTCCAGCAGGCAATAAGGGACAAATTGGTTAGTTTGAACTTAAGAAAAGAGGGCCAAGGAAGTTTTTGGCTGTGATTCTTGCCTGGCTGGAGACTTAATAAATTGTGTTGTTATTGCCAGGATTAATGTTTCCCGCACAAAATGAACACGGATTTCCCAGAATGCATTGCGAGAAGTTGAAATAATGTTTACTTCACTATTACAGTGAGACTGTTCTGTTGTTGTTGTTTCAGTTTTGTACGACGGACAAGCGACGGACATGCTGATCTTTGAACAAAGGTGAGTGGCAGGCTTTGTGCTCACAAAGTTGAAATCAAAGTTTGTGGTTTCATAGGCCGTTTATAGCGAAGGTTTATTGACATTATCTGATGTTATATTTTTGGTCATGTGTCGAGCGACTCTGGAATTTTATTTTGTGTCAAAAAAAAGCCGCCGTCGTAGTACTGCACAGACTGAATCGTTATTGTTGATTTTGTTTATTCCCCGGCCGGAATGGTCAGTACAGTTATTTTCTGCGTTATGCATCGGTACCGATTATGAAACCACTGCGGCATGAAATCAAGTGTTGTCTAAAACCGAGTGCGAGGGGAAAAGATTTACGAGAGATAACTTAAATTTTTTAACACGTGTGTTGGAATTTTCTTTAAACAAGGTTTTGTTTTGTGGTTTTTTTTTTCAGATGTGTTGTGGCTTAGTGGTTTCACTCGCCCCCTCGGAGCTGGAATATTTACACTCTTAAATGTTTATATTATCTGTTCTCTGCTGAGGAATCACGAACAAAGCGGCTCTGATGTGGAATCACGAACAAAGCGAAGCGAAACGTCATGTAAGATAACATTACTTTAAAACTATTTTCTTGGGTCGGTGATTAGTCTTCAAAAACACTTGTATTAAAATTCTGACACCTCCTGACCCGTCTTTTGAAATAGAATCCCTCGTTCAGTATGGCGATGTATTTGATATGTAACGCAACTCTGTTTGGTACACTATTTTTTTTATATAAGAATGTTGTTTTTCCAGGCTGAATATTCTTATTTTTCTGCCCATTTCAGGCTGAAAATATTCTTGTGTTATTCTTAAATTATAGCTTATGACATTTCCGTTTTAGAATTTATTGAGTTATCGATTGCAAGTGTTTGGTATCTAGATCTGTATCGCGTTACATTGTGCACGTGCTCCATCGCTTTTCATTGCACTCAGCTAGGTAGACGTGGCTAGATGTCACGTCAAAAGACACTTGCCGGTTTTGGCTTTAAAAAAGCGTTTCAAAAGCGTTTCACACAATAGCGTTGAACACTTTGCTGTTGTTAGTGGACGTTTTTTTCGTTTTTTTGACTAGTTTCGCTGTTTAGAGAAAGGATTAATTTTGTACACAAAATTATATCGATCCTTTTCAAGATCTCAGCTTCGGCTTTATTCTTAAAATATTCTTAAAATTTCCCAAATTTCATACTCGATATTCTTATAAAATATATTCTTATATAAAAAAAGAGCGTTTTCTTAATCACAAGTCCCTCAAACGTTAACCCTCAGCAAACCGTACTTATTGTTTGCAAACTTTGCCCTGATCTAACCCTAAGCCTTACCTCCTCAACAACCCATAATCTGGCCTTCAGTTTACCAACATACACAGCTGAAGCTGAACTTTAGATATCCACCTTAACCAACTTAGCGTAACATTCTTTTCCTGCAAAGGCTATATAAGTTTAACTCAGTGGATCAAGTCATGTTCTTATGGACAATTGAAAATCAGTTGACACACTTCACGCCTAACCCTAAGACTCTCCCTAACCCTAAGCTATACATAACCCTAAGCTATACCTAGCCATAAGCAAATACCTAACCCTAAGCTCTCCTTAACCCTAAGCTATACCTAACCCTAAGCTATACCTAGCCATAAAGCAATACCTAACCCTAAGCTATCCCTAACCCTAAGCTATCCCTAACCCTAAGCTATTCCCTAACCCCAAGCTATCCCTAACCCCAAGCTATCCTTAACCCTAAGCTATCCCTAACCCTAAGCTATCCCTAACCCTAAGCTATTCCTAACCCTAAGCTTATCCCTAACCCTAAGCAATACCTAACCCCAAGCTATCCCTTAACCCAAGCTATTCCTAACCCTAAGCTATCCCTAACCCTAAGCTATCCCTAACCCTAAAGCTATACCTAACCCTAAGCAATACCTAACCCTGAGCTAATCCCTAACCCTAAGCTATTCTCCTAACCCTAACCTGACCCTTGCATTTAGTACAGTACACAGTAAAAACTAAGTAGCCTCAAAAGACTCTTATAAAATTGTATTTCTTGGAAGTTAGGCTGTTTTGCCTTCTCAAATTAGGTTCTTGTTTTGTTGGAGGTTAAAATTGGGTTTGTTTGGGAGAATATCTAGTAGTATTTATACATGTTGTTATCTGTGTTGAAATAACTTCAATTTAAGCTAATAGAAACTCTTAAGTTTGCTATTATAATAAATTGACTTTAAGAACTCTGTAGAATCTGCTTCAACATTATTTTCTATTTCATCAGGTTCTTTCAAAACATTAGCCTAAAGAGTTTTTTGTTCTTATTATCTGTGGGTTTTGGGGTACTACAAACCTGACATGATAACAAGTGTCACATGCATGGTTCACTGTTGTCTTTTTTCTCAGATGAAATAAAATATTGGTTTGAATTGTGTTTGTTTGAGACTTAGAGAAAATGAACATTGCTTAACTGCTTTACACCTTCATTTGTTATGTTGTTGTCCCCGAGGTTTAAGATACTCAACTGACTATTTACAGTATATTTAACAGTAGTTCTTACCGGTGAATAACTTAATTCCTTTATCAAACAGCTTGGCATTGGCCCACAGCACGCTGACTTGGTCCTGCACCTCTGAGTGACTCTTACGTTTTTTATCACCAGTGGTCAGGAACACAGAACGAGCCACTTCCTGATAACACTGGGTCAGTGGTCTGTTGCAAAAAGGTGAAGTATTAAGAGAACTGGGTTCAAAGTAAACAAAAATCTGAAAAGTATTTTGCAACTTCAATCGAATATCCAAAGTACATGTAAGCTTGTAACCTGGTCCAAATAAAGGGCGATTGATTTAAGTTACAACGGTAAAAAAATGCAATTTTAAACTACTGCAATGTCCGTTATTTCTATATTATTAGTAGTGTACACTTACTTGAACAGATAAGTTGCGACTTCTTCAACAAGTTCTTCTGAACAACTTGGAAATCGTTTTTGTAGTTCTTCTGATATCTACATAAAGAGATCAAACATATAAATAACATAAATAAATAGAGAAACAGTTCAATTTGACTGTAAGCAGGTACACTGAGGACCAGAATAAGTTTCTACTTACAGCTTCAAGCGTAATTATCTACACTAAGTTTCAAAAAGGCACAAAGCAAAATTTCACTGTCCCCACCCTATACCACTATTTTCCTCCCCCTCCAGACTCATGAATGAAAAAAGGCCGGGGGGGGGGAGGGTTGAATTGTGTTGCCCACCACAAAGAAACAGCACACTTGCCTCCTCAACTGTCATAAATGGTAAATCAGTGGAGTTTTGTTTAGGTCTTGTGTCTTCTTCTAAATCTTCATCTCTTGCTCGGTCTCTCTTCTTGTCACGCACCTGATATTTAAAAAGAAATGATGTTCTACTAGTAAATTAAGAAAGGGCATTTAACTGTAATGAGGGTTGGTTGACACGGTATCTTAAAGAATAAGGTGCCATGTTATAACATACAAAGACGTTTCAAGACGTTGTGATAAATAAATGACAACAGCACAAACGTTCCATGATAAATTTTGCTTCAAGAATTTCTTCAGAAAAGGAAAAAAAATAGATTCCTATTAACGTTGGTGAGTACCATAGTAAAACAGCATACAGAATACTTAGTATGCAACTTGTAGTATGAAAAAATGGCTGAATGAAAAGTGCACAGGTCTTTAAATGAAATGAAGCTGAATTCTACTAGCCCAACAGCCCTAAGCTTAGCTCATGGCACACTATGAAAAGAACCAACACATTGACATTCTTTAGCAGAGGTTCCAAACTACGTATAATCTCTCACATACCTTTTGGGTCTTGCTCTCTCTTCCTCCTCTTCCCCCACCCCAGCCACCCCCGCTACCACCACCACCACCTCCCCCTCCTCCTTTACTTCCGCCACCAGCTGCCTTTTCCGTCTTTCCTCTTTCTTAGAGTCTCGTCTGTCAGAGGCGCCTCCAGCCGCTCCCATAGAAGATAGGTCTTTCCTGGTAAGTTCAGAGAACAGGGCGGGAACTTAACCGCATCCTATGGATAATGTTACAGTGAAACCCTGTTAATGCGGTCACCCATGGGATACAAAACTCCGGCTGTATTAACAGGATGACAAATAACAAAACTAACGGACTGAACTTTAGTTCGGCCAGAATAACAAAGTGGCTGTATTAACGAGTTGGCCGTAAGGTGGAGTTCCACTGTGTACTTAAGGTGATTCCACAGTATTGCATTGCGCATCACTACTGCGCACGATTTTCGCGTCATTAGCGTGCGCAAATGAGCGCGTGCACGTGCACAACGAAAGAAAATTTCCCTCAAGCTAAGTTTGATAGCGAAAAAAATGTTAATTTTCTTTTAAAACGAGCATGGCGACCTATATTTGTTTATTGTGTAATAATAGTGTATATATTACATGTGTGTTTTCAAAAAAGTTTCAAAAAAATTCATTGGTCAATTTAATTTCTGAGGAATCACCTTTAGTTAATAGTCCCTTGCTAATGCTGGGAGGACCTGCACATATGTTGGAATGCGTTTATGATGAACAAAATTTCCCTACAAGGGAAGGAAACAACAAAAATACAAGTTACTAAGGGAGAAAAAAAACAGTAAAAAATTTTACAAAGCAGAAAGCAACTAGGATGTAAGAAGACTGTTACAGATATAGATAGATTGGAAGCACGACTGGCAACCAATGAAATCTCAAGAGCCAAATTGTTTAATGAAAGTTTGAACCAAGAGTGGATGGGGGTTCAAACTAATAAACCCACTGTCGGAAGAACAGCTTCTTGGCTTACTTTTGTGTTCCCCTGATGAGAAGCTGTTCTAATCTAAATCTCAACCTAAGTGGTTTTTTTTTTATTCTCAGTAAGAAGAAGATAATGTTGCTGAGACTGGTCAAGAAGACTGGAAGACAAACGCAGATACTCAGGTCAGAGTAAAGCGTTCTGCAATTTAACCATTACTTTATCAAAGTAACCAAGTATTTGCGTTGATTTGGAAGAACTATTAGATTAAAGACCTAATACAAATCATGCCTTATCCAATCAGAGTAAGATACATTTAACCAATTAGGTGCCAAAAGCAAAACCAATCGTATTTTGGATCACGTGACTCCTTCCTCGCTTAACACCAGTCACATATTTTTTTCGTCGATTTCTGATTGGCTAATTATGCTTGTGAGTTCAGTAGCTATTCCTGGTTTTCATTTCGACAAAAAGAAAGTAAGTTGAATTCCAAATCACTGTAGAACGTTAGGACGTGTCACAAACTATATACCCGGTCGATCTTCTTTTTTAATATTTTTATTTCCAGTCTCAAGATAGCGTCCAGGCCGTAGAGGATTCTGGAGAAGGTGAGAGGAGCTGGAGAACAATCTGATAGTACCGCTGGCCAATCTGAGTCCACAGAAGATAGTGAAGAGCAGGGAGTGGGGCGAGCTGAGGCACCTAACAACGAGGGACATCATGGGGAGTCACGTCAGAGGACCTCAAAGCCCCTCTTGATACCAATCAACAGGTCAGTGTAGAAAGTCTCACCATATTCTTTTCTTATTGGTCCAGTTGCGCTTAAAAACTTACTTTGAAACTCGTTAAACTGTGAGAGTTACTTCAAATGTGATGAAACCACAACAGCGCGTAACTACGGCCTTCAGTCGTGAAGGTTCCTTAAAGGAATTTAAGTTGGTGTTCTTTGCTATTTTAACTTTTACATCAGCGTGAAAGATATGTATACATACTTTTAACGAAAATAGATGTTCAACCGACATTATGTCGTGTCTATTCAATGCTGTCCGAGTTATCAATGGCTCATTTCTCCTCAATTATATTTGCAATACTTGTACTGCATTACCTTTGCCAGAAAATAGGTTAGGAAAAGAAAGAGAACTTTCATCAATCTCTTAGACGTACCATTAAAAAAAGAGTGCGAAAACACACAACAGAGAATACGTGCCTCAGCGAAGTAGGTTCCAGTACAGTTGTTAATGCTGTTTGCTCTAAATTCCAACAGTCCCGTCAGAAAAAGATGAATCGCGCGAGGTCAAGTCAAAAGCAGCAGAAATCCATGAGGAACTCCTGACAGCGAGTTAAAGTCTCGTTCATTTTCTTTACTTGCTCAGGCGAACAAGACAACAAGTCAAGATCTCTTCCGGTGGTTTAAATTACCGGAGGTATCTTTGCCAGTTGGATTCTGGTATCTGAGAATTAAGGCTTTTCCAAAAATGGTGTCTGTTGCTTTGGCTGTATATGGCGAAATGTTATTTCAAATGAGGGATCTCGAACATCAGTTGGCAGAATGGAGCAACATGGACCGAGGTACGACCGAGGAACAACGAGTCGCGCAAGAGGCCTGGCGCAAGTACGAGTTTCTCACCTCCAGTCTCTGTCAGAAGTTGTGTGAACAATTGCGACTGGTGCTAGATCCTTCATTAGCCACGAAACTCAAGTACGTTATTTGCATACAAAGGACGCTTTGTATTCAATCAACGATTCTGATAATTTTTGACCAGACGTTTGTGGTTCCAAAATTTCTTGAAAAGGTCTCCAAACAATGCAAAGAACCATTGAACTGAGATTTCCAGAAATTTCGGGATCAGAGTGGAACGTAGAAATTTGGGTCTACTTTCTGAAGTTGTCCTTTTTTCCGAATTCGGAAAAATCTTCTATTCTTCGTTGAAGAAATCAGTGTTACTCTCTTTGGTCGAGACTATTATGGGATTACCTGAGAGTTCATTTTCTCCAGTCTAACTTATCATCACAATATGAGTACTATGTGCATCAGAAAAGAGAAGAAAACTCCAAATTCTCATAACTCTCATTGAATGAAATGTGTAAGAATTGTAAGGGAGAATCAGTATTTTGAACTTTTGACGGAAACGCTGAAAAACATTAACGTGAGCTGAGCTCACATTCCAGAAAGGTGTTGCCAACTATTTGGCGAGTGTTGTGAATTTATCTTATTTAAGGGCTTAGGTTTTTCAAGTGCGGGCTTCCGGAGGGGGTATTCCCGGGTTATTTAGTCGGAGTCATGAGCCCGTTTCTTGAAGGTCCCGATAAGTCTTCGCACCCGAAAAGCCACAGCAAAATTTTAAACCTTATGACTTCAGAGCTGTCTTATGCACATATTCTTAATATGAACAGAGGTTCCCTTCATGTAAGAAGTTTCAGGTGTATACACCTGTCTATCTTTAAATAGGGATTGAGTAAAAATGGCTTTGCGGGCCCGAAAAGTTTCCGGGTCTTTCGAGAATCGGAGCCCAGGTTTTTTACACATGTTGTTCCTCGTAGGGGAGATTATCGGTCGGGGAAAAGGTTAAACATGAGAAAGGTGATCCCTTACATCGCCAGTCAGTTTCGTAAAGACAAGATCTGGCTGAGGAGGACTAGGCCAAGTAAGAGGAAGTACCAGATCATGTTGGCTGTGGATGATTCTTCCAGTATGAATGACAACCACTCCAAACAGGTGAGAGGAGAAAACGAAGAATTACTGGAAACAGATGACAAGCAATGAACGGGCGGAACTTTTGTTTAGCTCGGAGTCTCTGAGGGAACGTTAACCACACCCTTCAGGACCATAACAACGAAAGTTTTTGAAAAATCTTTTATTCACGTTTAAGGATTCTTGCGTCACTCTAAAAAAGACCCATCACTTTAAACACTCTTCTGAAACAATATGGAGTTTTGGTGTCAAGAAATTTGTTTTAGTATTCATATTAATATGATATTTGTAATAACCAATACATCTCTTTCCAAGCCGCTTGCCTTCTATTTCATCTCCACCATTTATGTCATTACTTTAGCTGGCTTTTGAGTCGTTAGCAGTGATCAGCAATGCATTAACCGGACTGGAGGCTGGAGACCTGGGTGTGTGCAGGTGAGTGCAGTTCATTTGCTTCTCTTTATCTAAGGTATGTTGCGTGTTCCTCATAGTCCATAACTTTAAGCGTGCAATCGGCCAGTTGTGAGTTGTCTTTGCCTCTGTGGCAAAATGAGTGTTTATACGAAACCATTGTTACCAAAACGTGTTCCAACCGGGAGGAGCTTTAACTCATTGTCGCACAAAAGTTTTTGCACGGGGACTCGTTTTGAAGCAGAGACAAAAAGTAACTCAAAAAAGTTCTGCTGTCATTCGCTCCTGTCTTCTTGTTTATTCTCCTTTTTGGTACGCTGCCGGAGGGCGGGAGGGGGGAGGGGCATTAACGTAACAGATGATTTTCAAAATATTTAACCGTTAGCTTGTTTTCGACCGCTCTTCGGTCGTTTTACTACCATTTGGACTGTTTCGTTGTAGCTTTGGAGAGACTGTCCGCTTGTTGCATTCATTTCACGAGCCGTTCACAGACCACTCTGGAGCAAGAATCTTACAGCAATTTACCTTCGATTAAAAGAAAACCAGAATAGCGTAAGTAAGTTACGAGTTTGACATCTAATCTATTTTAATTTTCTGTGTATTTTTTTTTTTGCTAACGCCGAGGCTGATTTCCTTTTCGCAAACAGTCTATGCCATTTTTAACGGTCGATGCCATCATTGGTAGCCAAGCCTTTCAGAATGAACGATGCCATATCTGCTTTAGTTTAGGCCCGGACAAGGTAGAAACTAGTTATAATGTGTTGATGGGGTAACGTGCACTCACCAAATGCTTAGTTGTTCATATTCACACTGGTTTGCTTGCGGTTAGCTCTGATTTGATGTTTGGGGCAACTCTATTATTAATGTTTCAGAATGTCAGGTTTTATAATTAAATTTTGGGGAGATTTGGCGGATCAACCCGGTACTGTAGTGGTATAAGAGGGATGTCAGGAAACAGACGTTTCGGGTTCGATACTAGGTGGTTACTTGCAAATTTCTTTTTTCTTTAATTTAGTAGAGAAAAATTCGTTCACAATTAAAAGATATTTTTGAGTGTCGCGAAAATGGCATCCACCGTTTACGAAACGGAAATTTGCCCAACGCCGAGGGCATAATACAACAACCTTTGGTATCTTGACATTTTGTAAGAAATATTCATAATCGATTATCTAACGTTCACTTTGTAATACCGTAAAAGAGTCGTAAAAGAAGATAAATGGAAGAAGTGAGAATAGAACAGTCCAAAAAGATTAAAGAAAGCTTTAAATTTAAGTATTGTGATGGATGACAAACTTTCTTTGTGATAAACTTTGAAATTTGTTTAGCTCCTAGACACGTGTACAAGCACAGGCGTCCCAAGCTCACGTTTAGAGAAGGCGAAGAATTATTATATATTTATTCATATAAGCGTTACGGCTGTGCGAGTTGGAACGTGACCTTTCATCTTACGCGGTGTTAGGTTACGCGAGAACCGTTGAGAATTTGAGCGCGTTATAAGACTTTGTATGGGGAATAAAATATCGTTGATTTACAACGCTAAATACTTTGAAATATCCACATATTTTAAGTAGTGATCGCAGTCGTGCTCGAAAGTACTCGTGGAAAACCCTGCAGTATATTCAAATCGTGTCCGTTATCTCTCGTCGCGTCACCTCGCTATGTCATTGGTTGATCGGGACAATAGAGCAAGGCGATAGTTCACTCAGGGGATGGGGTAAGTGATGTACATTAATTGACTGTACCACCCCGGGTAGCGTGAAATTTGACCTTGGACCCAAGCCTATTCCGCGGCCGTGTCGGACCACAGTATCACACGGTGCTGTATAAAGAAGCGATCGTGGAATCGGCTATGGAAAATGCTCATTTTCAGCGTAATGCGCGAAGATTTTCGAGGAAGAGACATTTGTGTGGATGCAAGGATCATAGAGCCATAACTGTGGGCGAAAAAATTTCCGATCGGATGGTTTTTCTGGACGCAAACCGCCTGCGAATTGACAACGGTCGAAATCCGAGTGTGCTGCCTTGACTCCGTCTTATGAAGGGAAGAACAGTAGTGGCATAAAACGCCCAAAACAGCGAAAATAACGAAAAAGCACAACGGACACACAAAAGGTAGGTTTGTTTTAATCATCTTACTTAAAATATGTGGATATTTCAAAGTATTTAGCGTTGTAAATCAACGATATTTTATTCCCCATACAAAGTCTTCTAACGCGCTCAAATTCTCAACGGTTCTCGCGTAACCTAACACCGCGTAAGATGAAAGGTCACGTTCCAACTCGCACAGCCGTAACGCTTATATGAATAAATATATAATAATTCTTCGCTTTCTCTAAACGTGAGCTTGGGACGCCTGTGGTACAAGTTTGATGCTTTCAGCGCATTCACGGCTTCAGGTTTCCCCCGGATGAGACGTGACACCTCTCAGCTGTTACTCATTGTGTCTGATGGCAGGGGAATATTCCTGGAGGGCATGGAGGTTAGTAAAACAGTCTTGAAATAAATAACTTATAACGTTTTGAAAGGTAAAGATTTTCAAATAACATTGGTGTCATACCTGCTGCCTTAAACTGATAGTGATCAGCCTCTTGAAGGTTTAAAGTGGAGTTGAACCCCTACAGTTGAATCTTTATTAAGCGGCCACCTAACAGAGGGTCATGGTTTCTTAAAGGGACACAGTCAGCTTTGGGACCGCGCTGACCTGGACACTAGTTTTCTTACTTTGAAAAGAGTTCACCCCAACCTGAAATCAAAGTACCGTAGAATTCCGAAAGTAACGGCCCCCGTTACTTTCGAAAGGGCCGCTACTTACGGGTAGCCTTTATTTTCGGACAGTTAAAAAACGTTTGTAACTCGAAATGAACTAAGACAAGGAGGACATTTAGGCATATTACCACAATTTAATGTAACCAGATGAACAAAACAGTAAACAAAACAGACTACCTATAAGCTGTACGCTATACATACACGATTACTAAAATTGTACAGTACATTTTGACTCCTCACTGACAAATTAATTTCAATAAAGTATTGCAGCGTTCATAAGTTTCACTCACAGATTAAATCGTGCACAAACGATTCTTTAAACGTTCTTCAGTCAAGCATGTGTATGTGCTCCAAGACAATTTGAAAATTGTTACAAGTTCTAGTTTTCTGATCTGTATACATTGAAAGATAATCACGGTTTTATGACAAACTTTGGTGTTTTTTTTGTTTGAGTTACTTCCCAAATAAGAGATGTTATTTGTATTTCTCTCGCTCTAGTTGAATATGTTACTTTAAATACGGTCACTGTACTCCTTAAGATCGCTTTGTAAGCCGATGCAAAGTAATGAACATTAAATACAACAGTGTTTTGTTGTAATTTATTAAAATGCCGTTAATTTCGGGGGGGCGTTACTTTCGGGGAGGCCGTTACTTTCGGGGGGACCGTTACTTTCGGGATTTAATAGGAGGGCAAAAAATTAACGTTACTTTCGGGTAGCCGTTATTTTCGGGGGGGCCGTTACTTTCGGAATTCTACGGTACATCTAGCATTCCGCTTCAATCTTCGTGGTTTTTTGCTTGATCTTCAACCGTTTCCGGAAAAACCTGTTTTTGGGTGTGCTTTTGCTCATCCTGTAATGTTGTTTTTATCATATTTGGTTAAAAACAGTATGGATGGTGTCTCTCTTATATGCAAATTAGCTATGAAATGGTATCTAACGCGCATTTGCGCCAGCTGACTGTGTCCTTTTAACAGGTGGCCGGTAGACCGATGTTCAACTGTATATGAAACTTAATGAATAAAGAAATGAACTCTTTAACAATTATTCCATAAGCACGCGTTGGATATGAGATGATAGATAGCCAACGAGGCGCCTAGCGCCGAGTTGGCTATAATCATCTCATATCCAACAAGCGCGAGTGGAATAGTTGTTTTATTAAAAACGCCCCAAAAATATTGAAAACAAGACTAAAATAAAAATAAAAACGCCCAAAAAATTAAAAAATTGGTGGAGCATGGTAAAATGGCTCATAACCCATGATGGCTAAGCCAATGAAAACTCTCCAATTGCGTTATCCAATGATCCAGTTTTTAATAACTTTCTTTCTTTTTTTTTTTTTTTTTTCTAAAGGCACTCTGCTACTTACATTGATATTGCTTTCGGTATACTGCTTTGATCACTTACAGTGTTAAATGAACTCCCTTAGCAGGGGAATCTCTCATGAAAATTAGCAAGTTTGCTAGGTTTGAAGATATTTCACTGAATAGACCTTTATCACACGGCGGCCAATTTGAGTCCCAGGAGAATAAAAGGCTTTGTTTTTGCCCGTCTAGCCTTGCACTGGATGAGAGGTTAGACGGACAAAATCTTTTCTTTCAGCATTGCGTGATAAAGTTCTATAGCAACATTTCCTGAGCTCGAATAGCCCACGTTCGATATATCAATAGTCTAACATGGCTCCGAGGCTTTTGGGTCAAAATTGTAAATATTTCAAAGTTTCTTGTGTCTCTCAATTCCCAAAAGAGACTTGGATACCAAAGAAAAAAAAAACAGCACCAAATATAGAATGTTGTCCTGAAAGCCTCGCAGCCGAGTTAGAATATTGATCAGTGTATCGAACCTGGCCAATTGAGACGTGGATCAAGTTTGTGTTGGTTTGAAATTTGTTTAAGCAAGATGATGTGGAATATGAAAGATAGGAAAATCAAAATCTGAATAATTTACTCTCGACTGTGTTTCTCCTTGTAGACTGTGCAGAAAGCCGTTCGAACTGCAAGAGAGGCCAGCATATTCATGGTTTTCGTGATTCTTGACAACCCGGCTAACAAAGACTCTGTACTTGACATCAGAGTGCCGATATTTCGCCCGGGAAAACTGCCAGAAATCAAATCCTACATGGAGCAGTTCCCTTTCCCATTTTACATCATTCTCAGAGACATTAACACGTTGCCGCTGATCCTGAGTGACGCACTGAGGCAGTGGTTTCGTTCCCAGGGTCTTTTTGTCCAATTAGGAAATCGCACGTTGCGATGTCTCACGGCATGTCGCATGAGAATCGCTAATGTTCCTTAGCAACGTCTGCAAACAACCGCTGACGTGGATTATGGAAGATACAGGATTTTCGGTAGTTAAATGAGCCTGCGCCTTGCATACGGTCGGCGGGCGGGAAATTTGAATGGACCAATCAGGCTTCAGCAGGCGGGAAAAACTTTACTGTCCTGACGTCAATGTAAGTTTACAGGAAAGGCATTGAAGCCACGCAACTTTTGTCGCTGGAGATGGTACTAAATATTCACGAAACGGGATTTACAATTGTCAAAACCCTATCAGTTCTTAAAATGTGAAAAATATGAAGAAGTTTGTGTCTCCAAGCTTCTAATTTGGCGCCTAATCTGAGTCGCCGGCATCCGGCATGGCAACTCGCTCGTAGTTCGTCGAGTGTCGCCAGGTAGGGTGATAGTTGTCTTACTTTGAACAAAATATCCTGTTTCTCGTCAAACTAAACCCGGAATTCTCGAGTTAAGTAAAAGAAGAGGCCAAAGCAACTTAAGCTTTGTCTCTATTTTTGTTACCTGCAAAGAAAAAGGCTATTATCGTGTCGTTTCGCTAGGACAGCTAAGTTTTGACTGCCGCTCGTACTGCGGGCTCAGCCACCGTATGCAAGGCGGTTTACGTGGGAGTGGAAAGAGTGGCCGAACACACAGACTTGGGTCCAGGCCAAGCTATTCTTCCGGTCATTCCCAGATTTTCTTTGTGCCTCCACTTTTGTAAAAATTTAGGTTTATTTATTGATATACTTACGTTGAAAAGGTCATCGGTAAAATAAAGTCAGCTTATATTTACAAATTGGTCACAATGAAATTACTAGTTTAATAAGTTCACAATTAAAACGCAGCGATTTGATTTGAGTTTCCACCTGACAAGATACATTTGTTTTAGCAATCGTGGACAAAAGCAGTTGAGACACTCTCCGAAATAGACCTGCTCCGATGAAAGTGTGAGTTTTTTAATCTCCAATATTTACGTTTCGGCCCCCTCTCCCCTTTTCAATGTTGTCACCATGTGACTGTGTCCACGGAGCGTACTGCGACATTGAAAAGGAGGAAAGGGGACTTTAGCTGTCGACAAAAAATACTTTTGAAATTACGGAAGGAGGCCCATAGAAAGCGTTTGTTTTGCTTAAATGTGTCAACACTTTTGTCTCTGATTGAAGAAAGATTTTCCTACAAAAGTGTAATAGCTTACACGAAAATTTCGAAAGGTATTATGGGTAATCCTAGCCAACGATTGCTTGATTGAAGCTTAAACATCACGACAGAAGGAAACAACACAAACACGTGTATTTATGCTTTTCCTTCCTAAAACACTATTGCCCTCAGTCAAGGAACACCAAACTATCACTACCCATAATAGTCGTCGGGATTGTCGCGTTGGCTTCCACGCTTGTCTGGGACAACCTTTGTCGAAACAGCTGTATACCAAGCTCAAAAAGTCGTGTTTCACCACATTTACGGACACTTGGAACTTGACCGCGCTAAGAAACGAATTTTCTTTTATATTTTATATTTTTCAACGCCTTTCTCAAAGTGTCCATGTAATATTTTCATTTCACTTTCAATGCGAAAGGCGCGATTCATCATGTAACCATAGCAACGTTGATCCTTTCACTTGTGAAAATACGTTATTTTTATGCGTGAAAATATGTTTTGGCGCGAAAGCTCACCTGGTGTTTGGAAATGTACTCAGACACGGTTGTTCGTGTTTGATAGATTACACGCAATACAGAACTGAAGCACGCATTGACGACGGCGAAGCCAAGGACAACGCCCAACAAAAATTGGGAACATGGCTCCACACCTGACAACCTAATTAAGAATTTAAAAGTCATAAAGAAATTTGAAAGTGAAATGCTGTTGATTAAAAGCAAAAGACCGAAACTGAATACGAAAGCGAATTCCGTTTGCGCGAAACGTTTTACCTGAATGTTTTCATGTAACGTTTGCAAAGTAGATTTGAAGTCGTCGAAACGTCACGTTACTCTTTATTTACGTTAATTTTCTTGCTTAAATGTTTTTCGAAATCGTTTTTATTAATTTACATTTAACTTTACTGTTAAGAATCTTGCAATTTCCTTCATCTTAATGAAAAGAATGAGACTTTTAAATTTAAAAAACATGTTTCGGCAACTCCTGTGCCATCGTCAGTTTACGAATGGAATTACAATGACGAGCAATATATAGCGGAACATTAGAATAACAAAGGTATAATACACAACTGATTACAAAGAAAGATTAAGATTCACATGAAACAATTGTTGATTTAGGGAGGGTTTCTCCCAGTGAATATGTACTGCCTCCTTGATTTTTAATTGTGTCCGTGTTGTTGCTTGGTCTATGACAACAAAGCACTCGCTCGAACAAAGTGCCCGACACCCAGGTGAATCCTGTAAAT
>JAHPZR010008516.1:0-12500 GCA_019787425.1 Platygyra sinensis
AATAAAGCAACCGCCACCCGTCGCATTTACGCTTTTGTGAGGGTCTTAATGGAAGGAGGGAGGGCTTATTAGCATTCAATAATGCCTCTCATCACCAGCATTCATGATCTAACCACTTGCATATATTCTTATTTTCATATATAACTGCATATATAGAACATTTCTACTTTTTTTTATTTCGCAGTATTTTCGGATGTCGGTTGTCGGTTAAAATTCCATAACTTTGCCGGTTAAAATTTTCGACCTTTGTCGGTTGCCGGTAACTCCCAGTTAATTTTTGGTCGCTAGTCGGCAATTTTTTACCCGTTTTGGCATTAGTCTGTAATATTTGCTGGCCCTTTGTCGCTGGTCGGTTAACGGCCACATTCACACCCTGTTTTGTGAGGCAACCTTGATTTTACGTACTGTCATTTCCAGTAATAACGTCCTTTATTTATAATCCCGTTAGAAGGCGGTATAAAAGTTTTTCCTTCATCGGTTGTCATTCGCGGGAAAATAGCTATTTGACAATTTGGCATGTTTCACGAGACTAACAGAGACGGCTCCTTGTCTTTGTTTAAAATTAGAAATTTTAATGTGCAAGATAATGACAGCGCAAGCCACCTAATCAATGGCTGCTGCGCAAATGTGTTATGATTGTTTACCCTGCAGAGAGAACAAGTTTTCCCAAGTATCCAAGTCAGCCTTTGGAGAAAGAGACTCCTGTTATATAAACCGGGCATTGCATATGACTTTTTCAACGGCTAACACTTGGAGGACTAGATTCAACTCACTGAGAGTCAGTTTCTGTAAAAAGCTTTTGCACCTGTCTGCCAAAAGAGAAGGATCTGAGTGGAAACAGCAGAGGAGATGGCACGTAGTTCGTTTTTCTCAAAATAAAGGGGAAACCAAAACGTCTAATTAGTGATGTCAATCAAGGAAATGCTTAATTGCTTTCTTGGAAGAATTTTTCTAGTATTATACATCATAGTTTTAGTTTTCTCTCTCGGAGTTTGCGACTCGAGCCGAGACGTTTGAGATTCAGCCTAGATCATGTTTTCTCCGTTTTGCGAGAATTTTCGGCTTAACATGAAATGTTTTTTTTTTACTCTATTGAGGACCATCATAGCTTAATTAGCAGCTCAAGAACATTTGGAGGATTGGTGTGTTATAAAATATTCCACGTCATGACATCGAGCAAATGATTGACAGAAGCTTTGTGTTCATAAGTGGTTCCCACACATTTAACAAACACTCAGTTAATTAGCCGTCATTTTGTAAATATTTTTTTCATTGTCTCACAAAACTAAGACAAAAAAACGTCAAAACGTTTAATAAAACAATCACATATCAGAGAGTAGATACCTAAAACTTGCAGGGTATATTATTTCAATTTATTTTAGTTTCCAATAAAGCAACTGCCACCTGTCGCATTTACGCTTTTGTGAGGGTCTTAATGGAAGGAGGGAGGGGGGGAGGGCTTATTAGCATTCAATAATGCCTCTCATCACCAGGATTCATGATCTAACCACTTGCATATATTCTTATTTTCATATATAACTGCATATATAGAACATTTCTACTTTTTTTTATTTCGCAGTATTTTCGGATGTCGGTTGTCGGTTAAAATTTCATAACTTTGCCGGTTAAAATTTTCGACCTTTGTCGGTTGCCGGTGAATCCCAGTTAATTTTTGGTCGCTAGTCGGCAATTTTTTACTCGTTTTGGCATTAGTCTGTAATATTTACTAGCTCTTTGTCGCTGGTCGGTTAACCACATTCACACCCTCTTTTGTGAGGCAACCTTGTTTTTACGTACTGTCATTTCCAAACAGGTAGTAAAATTTAATTACCACCATTTCATGTGGTAGATATCTGGGAAGGTTTGTTGTATTGGCTTGTCCGTCTGCAAAAATTTAGCGGCGCTACTCTATAGTTTACAATCCTGACCCCGAATTGTACCGAAAGCTTGATTTTATGGTCTTTCAGTTGATAATTGCTCAATTTATCAGCTATAACTGCAAAAACTTGAGCTGTAAATACACATCAAGTGAGCTAAACATTTGAGTATGGCAGGCTTGCACACCGAGCTAAACCACGCCAAATGAGATTATCTTTTTCTCAATGCGGTTATCTCGTCTAACGAAACGCAGATCAAACGATGAATTTTTAAATTTTTGGTAGCGCTAAACTTGGTCTTATTTATATTTAAGGACGTTCGCGCCAATTGTTTCTGCGCATCCTTACTGCGCACGTAAATTCACATGCCACGTCATGCATCGAGCGCGCGCGCTAATTACTAAAATGAACAATGATAGGGCAGATGGCCATTCCTATAGCTTTGATTGGATTTAACGATCTTGGATGTTCGGTGACCCCTACTTTTCTTTTCAGAAACAGATTTTATTTACAATTATCTCCACTTTGTGCAAAAATGAACAAAAAATCAATGTGGGAAGTTAAAAAAAATTAAAGATTTCTATCCAAGAAACATGGAATCCTGCCACCTTGCGGCTGCAAGGCGCGTGAAACTATGGTCGCTAAATGCGAACTTGTTCTTTGAGGAACCTCACCAGTTGACTAAATTCTCTTAATAGGTCCATTCAAACCATATTTGGCAGAGAACACTTCCCTTCAAAGCTCTGATTGCAATATTTTGATACTTGCAGCCACTTTGGTGTTCTTCGCTTACGAAGCCCGATTTACTCAGATTTAGGTGTTTTTCCGAGCATGTTCTCTCCGAAACGAAGTCGGTAACCCCCCACTTTTTTTACATTTCTGACATCACTAACTCGTCATCTTTCAATGGTAAAATTTTCAGAAAAAAATCAATGTTAGAAAATTTTCGCGCGAACGTCCTTAAAATGACTTCGCAGTTTTTTTGTGGTTCTGCTCAATGATTTTTTTGAAGTTTCATGGCCCAGTAAGTGTCCCCCAGTAATTATTGCCGCTCGCTTTTTCTGCTTTTTTTCGCTTTTCGCTTGAAGATTCTTCTTATTATCATCGTTATTATTATTGTCTGATAAAGTGTTTTTTACCCAAATTGAAAGGGCTGTAAAATGTCTTACAATTTTTTAGTATTAAGTTCTTTCAGCCTTTAGACAGTATTCAGTACGTGTGATCATCTTTACCGCTATAATTACCATAACGCAGAAAATACTGGCCCATCTCAATTTGAAAAAAGCTGGTTAACGTGAATGTTCAATAAAGTTAAAACGAAGACTCGAAGCATAGCCATTATTTTATACTATTCATTCCTGATTGCAATTCGAATTGTGTTTATTTCTTTAAGCAGTCGTTAAAGCTACTAGCTACAAGACTGTGAGCAGCAGGTCAGACTGGAACCCCTTTGCGTTCTATTGATTCTACGTTCAGTATCTTTTTATGTTCTTATCTTCCGGTATGTTCTTCAGGTTGTTTAGGTAACGTGAAAGGATTTGCTCATCTTTCCTGTTGGCCTTTTCTCTAGAGTAATGTTTCTTTTTCTCTTAATAATGTCCCAGTTAGAGTTTTATGTTGTATTGAAATGCAGGTCTGCAGTGTGAAAAGTATTTGAGAATCCTACGTGATAACATGGTGCAAATGATTGACAGAAGCTTCCTCAGTGTTTATATGCAGCTCCCACTCAGTCATCAAACTGTCAATTAATTAGCAGCAGCTTACAGATATTTTCTTTTTCGTGAAAACTACTGAAGTCCTAACTCAACAAAAACCTCACCGGCTTTTTGGGGTAACATCTGATAAAGAATGAATGAATGAATGATTGAGCGACAGTTAGAATTTAACAATATTGGCTTGTTGGATGTAGCTTGCATTTGCATTTTTATTTGTAAATAGGTACTGAAAAACCCTTTTGGGAGTATTTATTAAAGTTTATTATTATTATTATTATTATTATTATTATTATTATTATTATTATTATTATTATTATTATTATTATTATTATTATAAAGCACTTACATATCAGAGGGTAGTTAAATAAAACTCAATATTGCAAAGTATATGCCTTCCTTTTATCTGAGTTACCAATACTGAGCTACTGTCACATGAATTTTAGAATTCTTAGCGGAAAAACTATTTACTTTACTTTTCTAGCTTTCGTTGTAAACTTTCTCTGCCTGTCTTCTCAATACAGTCCACTGAATATACTTTCTTTACAACTTTGTTTCGTTTTAATTCTAACATAAAGCACTGAGATTAATTGGCAATTGCGTGCTCCTCCCGAGGAAAATGTTTGCACACTTATTTGTTTTGATAACGCTAACCGTGTAAACTCCAGTCAATTTAAGTCTTATCACACTCTCCTTTCAATTCAACAGCCTTAGTTTAAGAGGTTGCGAAATTATATTGATAATACAGAGTCTTGCACCTGGTTGGAATAGGCCTGTGTAGCAGGTTGGATTCTGCGCGGATGTTCTTTGTTTTGGAGGCGGAGGCGTAAAAGAAACGCAACTTCTCGTTTAAAAACATGCTTCCCGCAGAAACGTCGTCACGTAACCAAATAATTGGCACACCAAATTGCCCCCTTAATAGTTTTATGAAAAGTCAAAAAATTTCAATGCTGTAGATTGAATCAAGTTACGTTTAAAAACGAGCGCTGGCACTTTGTGCCCACACCGGACCCCCCAACCTGCTAAAACGGGTTGTGTTGATCAGTGCGTAGTCCCAATAAAATATGCGTGAAAGGCCTGGCATGCTTGTGTACTTTTTTGCGGTTATTCATACATAACAGAGTAGAGACCAGCTATAAATTTATTAAATCCCTGTTCAAGCAGTAGATGGCTGATAAGAACATGACATTGATAATGCTAAACTACAATGTAAGACATCCAAATAGAAGAGCTAATTTTAAAATAAAACGCAGAATACAAAGAGGGACTTGTAATTTGCTGTGCAGGGCCCAGTATCATGACGCAAAAACAACGACTAGCTGCAAGTTAATATATATGAAAGATCACATATTTAAACCGCAAATACAGATATGAGGACATTATTAATCATTATCACATTATTGACTACTAACACTTATGGTTCAGAACTGAATAGTTGGCACACAAATATCAATTGACCCCATGCAACAGAGATCAAAACTAGAACGTTTTCTCTCCAAAAGAGACGGCTAGTTCATAAACCACCACATATTCTTCATAAGGCTGGTTGATTTCAGAATTAAATTCACATTTGGCTTTAAGAACACGATAACCCTACCCTCGAGACAAACATGGAGAACAGTGGCGATAAAATGGGGACAAGGAGGCGGCGTTTACTTCTAATTTGGAATTCAGTTGATTAATAAATCCAAGCAAATTGTCAAGAGAGCCGCTTTACTTCAACTGTCCTTTACGTTTATCTAAAGTACGTTGAATCAAATAAATGGCAGTATTGAAATATATACTATTTACACGGTTTATATGACGGTCGAACAATTCTCCTGAATGAAAATTACAAAAGTGGAATTTACGAAATAACTACGATAGATGCCAAATAAATTGTCAAAAAAGTTTAAAAAACCGTTCCGTGAAGTTTCTTTGTAAAGCTTTTTAATCAAATAAAAAGCACAGATAAATAAAGCATTTATTTCCAAGACTTAGGACAATGGAAGTATAACTTCTCATGTAAAAATTATTACAACTGGAAGTTTCGTAATAACTACAAAATGATTGTGAACTCAGTATTCAAAGAAAGGTTTAAAACCGTTCTGCGAAGTTTCTATAGGCTATAGTGTACATTGAATGTTATCCAAAGCAGTCAGTTTTAAATGGATGTTTTTTTCAAGTTTCATGATGACTCGGCTCAGTAATAAAGTATCATCAGTTACTGCGCTTTTTTAACAAATCATTTATCTAAAGGGAGTTTTAAGTCCCATACGATAATTTCTACTAAAAATTAAACAGATACATGGATTTATGGCACAATTTATGGGAGTCATAATCTGGACCAAGAAGTAAAAGTATTGGAAAGTACATGAAAACCATGATATGTCCGATGAAAAGAAAAGAAGAAACGTATAAATACAGTAAGGCAGCCAGCATACTGCAAACCCTAACACAATAGCAATGGCCATCTTTAACACATTTCCTTCTCTTTGTTGGCGTTGTTGTCTAGCGTTGGCCGATTGCTCACCTGGAATCTTCTGTGATTTGAGCTTTATATAGATGGTAATGTAAAGTATGATTATCAACACCAACGGGATTAGATGGAATACAATCAAAATTGGCACGAGATAATTGTCATAAGAGTCTTCAAAGAAGTCTGTCGAAAATATTCCACAAAAGGACCAACCATAATTTTGACTGAAAATTAAACAGATACAAGGATTTATGCGAACCATAAAAAAGGCAACAAAGGAAAAGTATTGGAAAGTACATGAAGACCATGATACGTCCGATGAAAAGAAAAAAAGAAACCTATGAATACAATAGGGCAGCCAGAATACTGCAAACCCTAACACAATAGCAATTGCCATCTTTAACACATTTTGTTCTCTTTGTTTGCGTTGTTGTGTAGCGTTGGCCGATTGCTCACCTGGAATCTTCTGTTACTTGAGCTTTATATAGATGGTAATGTAAAGTATGATTATCAACACCAACGGGATTAGATAGAATACAATCAAAATTGGCACGAGATAATTGTCATAGTCTGCCAAAGCTATCCCACAAAAATACTCTCCTGAAAGTTCAACCAATTTGAAGGCGAAGAGATATGGGGAGTGGACAGCCATCGCGATGATCCAAGTGGCGAGAATAAAGAAAGGGCACAGCTTTGAACTGATGAGTAAAGAACGGAGGGGAAATACAACAGCTCCAAATCGATCCACTGCTATCAGAACCAGGCTCTGAATAGACACAGCAATTGAGACTATTGGTAAGAAGGCAGTCAGCTTCCATAAGGCCTGGCCAAGAGGACCACTGATCAGCCAGGAGTTTATGCAGAGAGTTTGAATATCCTGAGGAATCAAGAAAATCGGAAACAGCAGATCGGCCATGGCCATGTTTGCTATTATAAAGTTGATGGGTTTTCTCATGGTTTTCGTCTTGTAGACAATTATTCCGATGACGGTGTTCCCAGCCAGCGAAACAAGAAAAATCAGGCATAAAGCAAATGTTTTACCGATTTTTTCTGCTGTAGGATTCCAGTAACAGCTTGATGGCTGTGTTCCATTCATCGTTTTGTTCAAATCTTGTGACATAGTCGCTCAGTTTCTCTTTCCGCTCGTACCGGCTCATCAAATTCTAGTCTCGCCACATTCAGTGATAACGTCGTCTATTTATAATCCTGCCAGAAGGCTGTATAAAAGTTTTTCCTTTATCGGTTGTCATTCGCGCAAAAATAGCTATTTGACAATTTGGCATGTTTCACGAGACTAACAGATACTGCTCCTTGTCTATGTTTAAATTTAGACATTTTAATGTCCAATAAAATGACAGCGCAAGCCACCTAATCATCAGGCTGCTGCGCAAATGTGTTTTGATTGTTTTTCTTTAAAAAAAGCGTTTGCACCTGCCTGCAAAAAGAGAAGGATCTGGGTGGAGACAGCGGAGGAGAATGTACGTAGTTTGTTTTTCTCAAAATAAAGGAGAAACCAGAAAGTATAACCAATGATGTCAATCAAGGAACTGCTTAATTGCTTTCTTGTATATCCCTGTTCTCAAAACTCCCACTAGTTCCCAGGGGTATAGTGCTTAACCTGTATGATCCTTTCATGATTACTTTTAATTTTGCTCTTCAACATCGGCATTTCGTCTGTTATTTCTCCGGCACACATTCTTTTTTATGTGGCTTGCTAACTAGGAAAAATTTCTCTAGTATTATACCTCATGGTTTTAGTTTTCTCTCTCGGAGTTTGCGACTCGGGCCGAGACGTCTAAACTTTAGCCTAGATCATGTTTTCTCCGTTTTGCGAGAATGTTCGGCCAAAATGTTTTTTTTTATTCTACTGAGGACCATCATAGCTTAATTAGCAGCTCAAGAACACCTGGAAGATTGGTGTGTTATAAAATATCCCACATCATAACATCGAGCAAATGATTGACAGAAGCTCCCTGTTCGTATGTGGCTCCCACACAGTTAACAAACAGTTTTTTGAATTAGGCGTCAGTTTATAAATATTTTTTTCATTTTCTCAGAAAACTAAGACAACAAAAACCTCAAAGCGTTTAATAAAACAATAATATATCAGAGAGTAGATACCTAAAACTTGCAGGGTATATTATTTCAATTCATTTGAGTTCCCAGTCATAAAGGAACCGCCGGGGGGGGGGGGGGGGAAGGGGGGCATATATAGAACATTCTATCTAGCTAATTAATTGATTTACGCGCACTAGTCGGCTTCGCGCCTAATGTCATTGTTTGACGTTCGTAGAACTGCAATTAATTGTTTTTCTAATTTCTAAAGTTGTTTAGATGTTTGCATCGTACTAAGTAAACAACTCTGGAACGTTCTTCAGAACTTGTTTCAGTCCTAAGACTTCATTGAGTGCCTGTCCAAACAAACGGAAATTCTTGGTGTAAAATGGATATGGGTTGTCCATTTTTAGGCCCACTCCTGGGTCTAGGCCATGGGTATTGTTGACCATTACAAGCCCTTTTCTTTTTCAATCCTATAGTTGTTTCCATCATCCATGTCGTCTAGATATCGTATTTAGAAGATCCGGTTGTTCCACGCTTTTTCCGTTCCAGCCAAGAGAGGGTCCTCGTTAGAGGAAACCAACGAAGGAGGGAGTGCTGTGCGTTGTGGCTCAGCTACCGTGTAACTCCTTCTCATCTTGGTGGTTTGGGACAGCTTCGTGGTTTCGTACATTCCGCCGTGTTATATACAGTTGACTTAACTTTTGAATAAAGCATACTTTTGATTCACACTGATTTGAACGGTGTTTAAGGACCATTATTCTAGACTGTCACGAGGTTTTTTCGAAGATTAACTATAGATTTTCCATGTTCAAAGATTCTGTAAATAGTTTCGCGAATTCGCGCATGCTTTGTACAGTTTGCACGTTTTCCGAGCATGAATTGAGAGGCCAATTAAATCGATTTTTAATGGTTTCCTTCTGAAATGTTGTTGAGATCACTTCCTGTGCGGTATATACTAAAACAATTATTCTTCTCAATCTCGGTGAATAGTGGCAGAATAATTGTTAATTATACCATGATCTACAAAAATGGCAAGCGTATGTGTGATTTTTGGGCCTTTTTGTTTTTATTGTAGTTTAGTTTTCTATATTTTGAAGGCGTTTGTAATAAAACAATTATTCCACTCGCGCTTGTTGGATATGGGATGATTATAGCCAACTCGGCGCTACGCGCCTCGTTGGCTATCTATCATCTCATATCCAACGCACCCTCATGGAATAATTGTTAAATATATATAACAATTTATAATATTTGAATGATGATTGGCTTACCAACGGTGATGCCGCTTGGAAGAAGGATCCAAAAGATACTACACGCTTACACTCGAAAATTGTAGTTTGTATGAAGAGAGCAAACAACGAACTTCTTCGGTGGCCAAAACACTTTAATAGACGTTTCGCCCTTCGGGCTTCTTCAGTACAAAGTGTCACAGGATTAAAAATACTTGGAATAAAAAAATCTTTCTATGACTCAGGGCATATACTCATTTATTAAAAACAGGATCATTGGATAATGCAATTCGAGAGTTTTCATTGGCTTAGCCATCATGGTATATGAGCCATGATCTACAAAAATGGCGAGCGTATGCGTGATTTTTTGGGCCGTTTTGTTTTTATTGTAGCCTATTTTTCTATATTTTGAAGGCGTTTTTAATAAAAAAAATTATTCCACTCGCGCTTGTTGGATATGGGATGATTATAACCAACTCGCGCTCATGGAATAATTGTTTAATATTATATGTAGGCTAGCATGTAGTGGGATATACTACTGCATGGAAATATTTATAGGGAGACTATAGGGGAATTTAACATATATGCCTGATTAAGGCATAAATAGGTTAAAAAATTACAATGCAGTCAAAATAACAAGTAAAAACAATAAAATTAATAATGTAAAAAGAAAAACAAAAAAGGCACTAGACCCCTAGGGTATTACGTAATGATGTGGGGGAAAAGCTATGTAACAAAATCCCAAATCAAAGCCTTTAAACAAAGGCGTTTTCTAGCTCATAATGCCATTCTTCTTAACAGGATCCGAAAAAAGGCCGTGATAGATAGATAGATAGATAGATAGATAGATAGATAGATAGATAGATAGATAGATAGATAGTTTATTCTGATTAAAATCGCAGCCAAAACCTGAATTAGATTAATCGTTACAATTTTGAATGGTTCATAACAAAATCCCAATTAACGGCCCCTGAACTCCAGCATTGTGTGCTATACTCTCAGCCCCGTAACAAAATCCTTGATTGATCCTTTGAACAATAGATCCACTGAATTATCTTAGAATAAAAAGCTAGGACCTAACTAACGATAAAAATGAGAACTCTTGTGGATGATAAAAATGAAGTAAAAATTGTATTTTATTCTATTCCTAGAGTTGAATTCTGATTTTTTATTTAAACCGTAAGGTTGAAGGGTGCAAAGTTGTGCACTCTGGAAAGCTTCTCTTGATAGCAGACGATGGTCGAGGCTATTGTGATCGCTAAAATTGCAAATTTGTTCAATGATAACGAAATCAAAATCAGACAAGACACGAGCTTCTTTGCTAAAGTGTATCGCAACTTCTCAAGTGTTCTTCTTTGTATTCATGGCTGACTTATGGTTCCGGAATCTGACTTTAAACTAGTTAGTAGTAGATCCTATATATAATAATATCATAATAATACTTGAATTTAATACATAATAATCTACATATATAATTTTCCCTCATTTTTTGTGTTAATTTGTTATCAGGATTTTTAGTAAGCTCGATTAAACCATTCAGGTTCAGATAAAAATATTTCACTTTCCCATAAGAATGAGCACCAAAGATCAAACTTCTTTCAGGTTGCCGGAATCAAAGAATGTCTGCCGATTTACTTGTTACTCTTTGACAGGTTCTGTATCAAGGTCAAGCCGTCGATACTGACTCTTATAAACAAGAAGTAGAGGGATACAACATGCAATGCCACCAACACTAACCCAGTTCATCCACTGGACATCAGACCAAGGAAACACGAAGGTTGCATCAAACATGAATAACACGAAATTGGCAACGACAAGTCCTATACCAACAGATGTCCCCTCCCCTACCGGAAACACACACTCCATCATCAGTTCAAATCAGTTCAAACACTAATGGAATGGTGCCATTGAAAAACAGTCCACTACAGATAATGGAAGCAAATAACAGTCCCTTGGAGAAGGGCAAAATTCTTGAACAAGTCATTGCGAAGATCATCTGAGAGACGACAGTGCCAATGAACAGACCCAGAAGGATTTCCTTGGTCCACCGCTTCACAACATCTGCTGACCTACAGAGAGATACAGCTGCTACTTTAGATCATGTTAAAGATCGTCTGTAATAATAAATTCAAATGTGTTGGTACCCTGACAAAACAGTTCTCTTGACAGTGTCACAGAGTGTCCCAGTGACCTAGTATTGTTAGTACCACTTTTTTGCAAGTAATTTTTTTTTTCGCCAGCGCAAGGCCGTGCGATTCGATCAGTTAATATGAATCACCAAATTACAATGGGAGGCAAACCTTCCATGGATTAGAATTTCATCCAGGGGAGTAAAAGCACCACATCCTAGTTTTTTTTTATGGTGGTATACATTTGGTGTAGCTTAATTATCACCAGCGTTTATGATACAATGTTGATCAGTCATTACAGTGGTATGGAGGGGCAGGGTTGCAAGAGCCCAGGAAAACAGGAGGATAGGGTACAGGAGGTGGGAGGGGAAAGAGTGGGAAGCAGAGTTCTAAGAGGACTGGAAGCAGGAAAGAAATGCAAAATGGTGATTCTACCTTCACAAACAAGAACTCAAAATGTATTTGCACTTAACCTCATCTGAGACTTCAGCAAATAATCATTTACACTTAAACAAACGAACAGGCTTACTTCTGGTAAAATTGTAAATCATTTTACAGTGGTTATGCCATACTGGCCATAACATAAAAGACAAGCAAGTCTTGGCCATATAAATATGGCTTGGGTATATTTCAGTATCTCACATTGATGTTTTAAAGACCACTAAAACAAGAGAAACTTCTAAGGATTGCGTAGCTAAATGACTAGAATTTCCTATGACTCTCCTGGTTTAAGAGGACAAGGACAGGAGGGAAAAGGGTGGCACGGAATTTCCTATGACTCTCCTGGTTTAAGAGGACAAGGACAGGAGGGAAAAGGGTGGCACGGAAGTTTAAGTACGGGAGCAGGACAGCAGGATACAGATAGCAGGTTCTGAACCCCCATTAGAGCCTCCTGCAACAACAGCCTGATCTTTTTCTTGTTAAGGAGCACAAGCTATAACCTCATAACATTCAACAGAGCATCATGTTTGATTTGGGGTGGGCTGGTCATTCCTCTTTCAGTCACCCAACCTCTTTGTACAAATTCATTTCTC
>JAHPZR010008517.1:0-5000 GCA_019787425.1 Platygyra sinensis
TACAGTGCAGCTCAGATATATCCGAACTGCGCATACGCGTATTATACGCGCGTATTTTGCGTATACGCGTATGTCAATACGCGCACATACGCACGTATATACGCGCGTATATGTCCCTTTGTTATGCATTCCCATAAGTTTCTTCATATGAAGCATTGTTGGTCAAACAAGACGTATTTTATTTTGATGGGAATGGAAAATGCTTCAAAGCGAAATTTGCATATTGGTAAAACTTCATGCCGATGAATGAAAGCTATCATATTTCGAACTTTTAATCACTTCGTAAATTCACCGGCAAACTACCGTTTCTTTGACACTTGCTTGATCTTAAGGTACCGAAAATGGGAAGAAAATTGAAACAGTCGCTTTAAGTCCCTATTTTAACACGTGAACTTTATGTTTTTACAAGGAAAGATCTGTGTTTCGGTACGTGTCGGCAAGTTGTTTGCGAAATGTTTATCTAGCGTTCTTATTAAGATCGATATCCTCGTCGAAAAAAATACATCTACGGTTATATTTGACACAGATCATTCATTTAAACGGTAAAATGCTCTTTGCTTTACGAAAAAATCGTTTATCAAAGTTTCTATGGTGTGCCTCTCACGTTTAGTTATTTTTTACTTCGAGGAAAAGTTCTGTTTTTCCGCACGTGCCGGCAACTCACTTCACTTGCGAGATGTTCATTGCCGAAGACCTTGTCAAAAATATTATATCTCCGGTTATATTTGGCACAAATCGTTCATTCAAACGGTAAAATGCTCTTTCTCAAACCAAATAAATGTTTATCAAAGTTTCTGTGGCGCGCTGCTCACATTTTTTTACTCTCTGTGTTTCAGCAGTCGCGTCGGCGGCAGGTCTGTGACTTGTGTGATCTTTATTGTCTCAAGCGTTCCGAAGACCTTGTCGAAAAAATTATATCTCCGGTTATATTTGACACAAATCGTTCATTAAAACAGTAAAATGCTCTTTCTCAAACCAAATAAATGTTTATCAAAGTTTCTGTGGCGTGCTTCTCACACAGTTGTTTTTTACTTCAAGGAAAAGTTTTGTTTTTCGGCAGTCGCGTCGGCAAGTCTGTGACTTGCGTGATGTTTATTTTCTCAAGCGTCCCGAAGACCTTGTCGAACAACCTCGTTCTCCGGTTATAATTGACACAAATCGTTCAATCAAACGGTAAAATGCTCTTTCTTTAACCAAATAATTGTTAAGCAAAGTTTCTATGGCGGGCTGCTCAAGTTTAGTTATATTTTACTTCGAAAGTTCTGTATTTCGGCACACATCGGCAAGTCACTTGCGAGATGTTTAGTAAGCGTTCCGAGGACCCTGTCGAAAAAATATATCTCCGGTTCTGTTTGACACAAATCGTTCATTCAAATGGTAAAATACTCTTTCCCTAACGAAAGTTTCTACGATGCACCGCTCACATTTTGATATTTTTATCTTTCTTCAAGCAAAGTTGTGTGTTTATAATTTCGGCAGGCGTTTCCATGTTTCCAAGTCGCTTTCTTGTACGGTGTTTCCTTGTGTCGAAAAAATGTTTTCTTTCGGTTGTTCGCTCCATGAAGATGGGATTGTCGAAGTGTGTATCCCCAGTAAATTTTTGATTTAACGGCAAAATAATCTCCCGTTTAATAATATTCAGTGAGTTATAATTTTCTGTCAAAGTGCAAAATAGTTTCAGTTAACATTTGCCAAGTCTAGTCTGAAGACATACGCGCGTATACTGTATACGCGTATTCAAAATAATGAAAATTCTTTTTTGCTCTGTAGCCAGAAACAATGACCTGTTAAGCTGTGTTAAGAAAAGAAGAGACAAAAGGTTAGCTCATACATACTAATGAGGCATACGCGCATACACTGTATACGCGTATGTGCGTATATGCATACGCGTATACGCGTATTGGGCTGACGCGAATTACGCGTATATTTTGGTTCGGATATATCTGAGCTGCACTGTAGTAATGAAATGCCAAGCCAAATCTACATTTGATCAGTAATGTCATCTGTTATTTTATATATATTGTTTATACATTATGCAGGTCCAGAAAATATCCATACTCCCCCACAGAAGGGATTGGAATTTCCTGGGGGTGGGGGGTTCTGTAAGGACAAAAAATGTATGAAGTATCAGGGTTGTCAGTAGGTTTTTGAGTAGCAGGTTCCATCCAAAAAGTAGGCAGCTATTTCCATTTTATTTCTCTGATATCCCACTCAGAACTGACCTACCATCATTCGGAGTAACCGGTGCAGTATTCAAAATAGCCGGTGAAATGCGCCGGTTGCTGGCTTAGTTTGACAACCCTAAAGTATGAAGCTTAATTGGAATTTCCAGAGGGGTGGGGGGTGAGGAGTGGGGTCTAAGAGAAAATCTCTTCTGTAGGGGAGGTATAGATATTTTCTGGAACTACACATTATAGTACCAGTAAACCCTGTTTGATTGATGATCACTACCAATTTCAAGGAATATATGCTATAGTAATGTCAAACTACAGTGGAACTTTGATATAATGAAGGGCAATGTGATTGGCAAAATATGTTTGCTCTAACAAGGTTTTGTTGTATCAGGTTTTTTTCTGCATAGTTTACTGTTACTAGGGCCACAAAAATCTTTTGTTATACTGAGGACTTCTTCATATAGAGATTTGTTAAATCAAGGTTCCACTGTACCAACCACATTCCTTCCAAAGGTGAATAAATGAATTCCATAATTGAAAATCAAGTTTCATTACTCATTTTGATAGTCAGGTTAAGAGCTGAAAATTCAAAACAATATTGAATTTGATACTCAAATTTTGCTTGAATTAAAGGGCCCTAGTCAGCCATACCTTTGTTTTTGTTTACATGTGAGAATTTGGCTATTACAGAGTACCAGTATATTTTATTCGGAGCCTGTCAAAACAAAGAAAAATCACTGTAGAACTACTCAAGATAATTAAACATACCTTCTGGAACACAGCTTACAGTAAAACAATAAGGACTCGCTTCACCATGCTATATCAATAATTTCGATGTCATCGAAAATGGCAGAGGCTGACTAGGGTCCTTTAATGCACATTAAGTCAAATGCATCACATCTTGCAAAAAAATAAAGGGCTTCTAGAGCTTGCATACATTTGTCAGTGCAACATGAAACATCTTGTATAGCCTTGAACATTGTTGCTTGAATTGTCTTTAACGTGTTTAAGCCTGCAAACTCTGGCCCTCACATCCTTTCATACTTTGTTTGCACTGTGAACTTTATTATGCAACACAACTCTCTCTTCTCTCAAAGGCATCTTGAGTATGTTCTCACATGCTTTTATAGAAACACTGGTGCTTACAATGTAGTTTTCCAAATGTGATACAAACCTTTTGTTATTCAATCCACTCAACACTTAGTGTTGATCTCAGGTTTTAGTTTGAATTTTCAGCTCTTTGTTTTGAGGTTACCTTGTACCTTTCAGGGTATCTTGCACCCACTCCATTTAGCATGTCTAATTAAAGGCAATAAAGCTGGCTATCGATCTACATGTGTACCAAAAAATTGGAAATATAATGAATTGTCAAATTTTTTAGGGCTTCTCTATGCAAGCATCTAAATCACTTTTTGAAAGCTGAGTCAAAGGGAGTCTGCCTCAAATTTTGGACAGTAGCTAGTTTAACATTCATGTATGCAAATTTTTATTTTGAGACATTTTATTCCCCGAGAGTGATTTTTGTACTGTCACTTCATGTTGATTCTTTAATCCGGTGAAAGTCTTTGGTACAGTTGTATAGTTTGATAACCAGCTCTGTAAGTTTTAATTTGATATGAGGTTAACATAATTATAGTGTCTACAGATTAAACTGGATGCACTACATCCCTTTTGTGTGATATACCTCTAAAGGCATACATGTATGCGGGTGATTTAAAAGTGAGAAAATTCTAACAACCTTTTATCACACCAGATATTACCAGTAAATCAGACCACAGTTCAATGTTATTAAATGCTTTTCCATATTTCATTGCATAAAATTACATTTAGGGATAAAAAATCAAATGACATTGACATACAATGAATGCTTTCAAAACTGTGTGAAAAAGTTTTGGTGAATAATTTCATTTTAAATGCTACTGCACAGGAGTTCAATACTTTATTGGTACATTGTAGACACATATGTATAGACAAAAATGTAAAGGAAGTATCTAGTGCTGTTATGACTTTACAGTCATGTTTAATAAAGTGCATTGTGAAATATCTATTTTGTCTCTCAGTCTCTTTGTTTTGCTTAAGAGTTTAACTTTTCAGCTTACCACTGAAAGGATAAACTTACACATACATTTAATTTCATGTTTTGATAGTGTTTCGGTGTTCAATTGAATTGGATTGGGCAGCTCATTATTAATTACCACAACTTGAGATACATTTCCTTCAAGCACCGAGTTTCGAAAATTTGATGTATATCCAGTAGATCCGCCATTGTGATGCTCCAATAATAATATTATTGTACACATAAGGCCTTTTCAAAATAAAACTAGCTTAAAGAATGTAAATTCGAATGAATTTCATCTTTAAGCAATCTTTAGGCCAATAGTAAGTATTTGACGTTAAGTATATCTATACCTTAATCCCGCTTAAAGGAGCATAAATCTGGCTTTGACCAACTTTACAGCAAGTATAAGATTTGGCGTAAATCTGAGATCGAAGGAATTTAAGCCAAACGTAAAGTTGGCTTAAAAGTTTTAGTCTCTTTAATTTAACTTTAAACATAGGCGTAAAGTTAGTGTAAAGTTCAGCTTTAAAAAATGTAAAGGGCGCGTAAAGCTGTTTAAATTACAAATTTACGACAGCTTTACGCTAGCTTTACACCGCAGTAAAGCTGTCTTTTCATGCTGTGTTGCAAATTATTTTGGAACAATTAAGGACTATTAATATTTATAAGGAAAGGATCCGAGTGTTGTGACTACCTTAACTTGTCAATTCATCATGGTTCCTGGAAGGGGTACTATTCAGCCTTTACTCTAATCTCCTGTCATGTTA
>JAHPZR010008517.1:10000-11459 GCA_019787425.1 Platygyra sinensis
TTGCCATTCTATGCCTCAAGCAAGATATTAATATTTAAAAAAATTACACCAGTAGATATATATGTCATTATCTTCCATTTCTACTGACAGTCATGTTTAAAGGGGACCCTTGAAGCCAACCCGATCATGTCTTCTCTGAAATTACCAGATCGAATCTTAGCAGTTGTTGCCGTTGAGACAAGCGTGTGTATTGCTCTGAGTATCATAAGCATCCTGGGAAATACCCTGGTGTGTTTAGCAATTTACAAAAATGGTAAACTACGATCGAATACCAATCTGTTTATCGTGGCTTTAGCAGCCAGCGATCTGTTGTGTGCAACAGTCGAAATGCCCTTAGCTTCAGCAGTGTTAATCACTGGAAAATGGGATTTTAGCGACGCCTTATGCGAACTTCAAGGTTTTGTTGATGTGTTCGCTACTTATGCTACTCCAGCCACAGTGGGGCTGACTGCGTTTAACAGATACATGAGAATTGTCAAGACACACAACTACAACCAGTTGTTTTCACCTCGCAGATCCAAGATCTGGCTGAGTGGTGTATGGCTCTCTCTCGCTCTGTATTTACTGATAGGTCGAGCAACAAACTGGAATAGGTTTGAATTTATTCCTGGTTACGCAGTTTGCAGCGTGGTTTTTTCCACAGCAGAGAGAAAATTCGCGCATTACTTTGTCGTGTTTGGTTTGTTTTCTCTCTTTCCGTTTTTCATCGCTTGCTTTAGTTACTATAGAGTTTTTAGTACGCTCCGTCAGCATAAGCTTCAAGTAGTTCCATCGTTCAACACCGTTAACCGTACGGGGAGAACGATTTCCGTGAGGGAGATCAACATCAGCCGAACTCTGTTCTATGTGGCGGCAGGCTTTCTGTTTTGTTGGATTCCACTATGGGCGTTTGCGTTTTGGAAGCGTTTGTATCCGGAGACAGTCCCCAGAGTTGTGGAGTTGTTAGTTACCCTTATGTTGTTTTTGAGCGCTTCAATCAATCCGTTTATTTGTATTACCACAAGTCGTGCTTTCCGAGGGGAATTTAACAAATTGTTGTGTTGGCGGAAAGTGTCAAGAATTGTACCTAAAGTCACTGCATCTCAGACTAGAAAAAAGCAAGATGTTAATGGAAAGGAAAAGCAACAAGGACAAAGCAATGCATAGTGCTGGGACAGCTGAATTAGACACGGGCTTTACCGATTAGTTTATTCAAATACTTTGCGGCTTCAAGCTGTCTATAAGTTTATTCAAATAAACAGGTGGAGACGGAAGAAAATGAAAGCGTTCACGTTGCGCGCGCCCCCTTCCCACCCGAGGAGGGGGGGGGGGGGGGGGTTACTTAACAACGTTTAATACAGGGAGGCTCCACCCCGGGGTCCAACCCCTTACCCTTTTGTATACCATTTTGGCAGAAAAGGTACCCCTTTCACATACCTACTTAAAGACGTTTTGTTCTCATTTCCATGTAGTGCTTAAT
>JAHPZR010008518.1:0-17500 GCA_019787425.1 Platygyra sinensis
TCCTTTTTTTTGGCCACTGTCATTCCTATCTTCCTGTTTTCCAAGTGTCATTTGCCACATGACATCCTGAAGCTGGAAACATTTGCTGTGCGGAGGTATTTGTCAAGGCGGGAAAAAGGCCTTAAGCGTCCTGGTATTTACCGTACTCAAACGTGGCCATAATTTCGGCATTATTGAGCAGTTGACTTAACATCGCAGGATGTCAAATGTTTGGGTAAGGCCATTCTCGTTCTCAATGTTACTCGTCTTAAATGTTGCCTCCGTTTCGCCGAGCACATGACCAAACGAAACGGAGGCTCTGGGGACGAGAATGGGCAAAGGCGAATATTTGGTTGCAGTTGTGCGAAATATCGTCTGATTTAGAACCATCTCAAGGGGTAGATATCGTGATACCCCGGCGCTCGATATAGCGGAATCAGCAAATATCAAATACCCAGCAAGCTTTTAATTGCTGTTTGAGGATGAGCGGGAAGGATCTGTAAAGGCTGGTTTTCACTTGCGACGGAGTCGGAGTCGGAGTCGGAGTCGGAGTCGTAATCAGAAGCGTAAAGCGATACGATCTGGTGAAAGTCAAACCGACTTAGCCGGAAGCAGAACGCTGATTCTGCTCATGACTTCGTTGCTTATGATCAAGTGAAAACTGCATTGTCGGAGTCGCAAGCAGAAGCGAAAGAATAAACCTATGACAATGTTCGACTCCGGGCTTTGCGATTGGTTGGTTCTTCCGCCTCTGCTTCCGACTCCGACAACCTAGTTTTCACAGGATCATAAGCGACAGAGTCGTAAACGGAATCGGAAGAAATGGAAACGTTCTGATTCTTCCGACTCCGATTCCGTCGCGCTTATGACTCCGCTTACGACTCCGATTTTCGATTTTCACTAGGTCATAAGGTCTCTCACGACTCCGACTCTGTCGCTAGTGAAAACCAGCCTTAAGTCGACGCTGAAGAGAGGAGAAGGCGTTAAATTAAATTAGTTTAGTTTATTGATCCCCAATGCGTGAAATAGTTTGAACGCTACCTCGACACGCTTCAACAGAGCTGTACCACTCCTAAAACAATTTTAAATTTCGATGCTAGTATTAATCGAACAACTACGTCAAAATTTATTTTCACTGACGTTGATGTCGCCATTTTGCTTTTAAGATACCGTCGTGTTGGGTTTGCACTAAAAATGACTTTCTCACTGGAAACTCGTGTAGTTGGAACTTTAAGTTGTAACTTGCCTTTTCGATAGATTTGCGTATGGGGTGTCGTCAATTCCTCTGAGGAGCCCCAACCTCGCAAAAGACGCGGTGAGTTGCATTGTAAGTAAAAATGAAAGCAAAATGGCGACATTGCACAGAACATCTTAGTGCATATTGATCTTAAAAGGAGGTTTTCTTGTTGTCATCGAATGACTTTCGACATTTCAAGGGGCTAATAATGTTAACCCAACAAAAATTTGATTTACCAAGTCCCAACCATGCACCGTCAATGCAATTCGGCCCAGGACCAGCTGAGACAAGTATATACTAGGTACCTTGGGTAGCAGAGGTTCTTCGGGATCAGACGGCCGAAACGGACAAAGGGCACGAGAAAAGCCTGTGGTACCCATGGCATTTAAAACTCTATGTACAAACATGGCAAAGAAATAATGTCGAAATCGAAAAATATATCAGTTTTTGTGTTTCAATTTAAAACTAAAAAATTAAATACCACAGATCAGATTAGTTTCAATCACTTTCCCAAAACGAAAACCCCGCGCTTATCACGGAATTCGAACGGTTGACTAGATTTCACTGATTAAACCTGGCTTATCTAGTTTAAATTAAATTAAAATTATATTGTTGAAAACAATGCTGACCATAGAAACGTTTCAGTGGTAACGCTACTTGAGTCACATTAAAACTGTCGATCTTGTTTCTGTTTCTGCTTTCACGTGTTTCTATTCCAGTTATGTTCCTCAGAGCTAAGCATGAAACGGAAGCAGTGTGAATCATGCATTTAACTATAACAAAAATAACCGTAACACTTTGAAAGTCACCTCTTTTGTACTTGAAAGGAAAACTCTTTAAAAATACTTTCAACACACTTCGAAAGTGTTCGCCCTTTATCTCTATTAGATTAGTATACTTACTATTTATTCTTCCTGAGTAAAGTCCATCAATTCAAACTCAATAATAAAAATTGAAAAATAAATAATATTTAACCCTGGGGATTGCTTTGTTACTCAGGGTAGCCAAAGGTAAAAACAATTTCAGATTAGAATATATCTGTGGCAAATTCGCCTGAAATTTGAATAATTTCCCGAAACCTCGCTCATAATTAAAAACTGAACTTAATATTTGAGAACGTGATCTCGAAATTGTTATTTACAACTAAACATTCATTCTTCAGAGGTCCATATCTCAAATCAGAAGCAAAATTGATGAAACGAGTTACGCTGAAAAGCGTTATCGATTATATATATTTTAAAAGGACAAAGTAATAAATAATAAAAACTCTATCATTCTTTCCAAAAAACCCTCAGTTTTGATGGTTGTGGGCGGAGGGGATATCATTAGGATGGATTTTTGCGAGAGGTTCAAAGTTTCGTCGAAGCACGTCTGTTTGGTATTTTTTGCATCTGACTGTAGAGTTATGGACGATTTTTAAATTAATAATATAATTTTACAACCGTAATATCCCTGTTCCTAGCTAGGTTCACTGAAGCTTGCTTCTAAAGGTTCTTTGTCGCCTGTTTCTCCGTGACTGGGTTGTACCGTTTGCACTTCTTGTTCAAAGTCCGGTGTTCCTTGAAGAATGAAGTCATTATCGTTGGTGTCTTGTTTTGAACTGCCTTCCACGCTGTTTCTTATTCCATAACCAAAGTAGATAACAAACCCTACGAGATAAACAGAGTATAAAGAAACATGCACCGTGCCGTTAAATTCTTTGGAAGATATCACGCTACACTCGACTCCGAGGGAGAACGACCAATATAAATTGAAATTAACGGTGAAAATCGGAGATTACTGTTAATATTTTTTTCATTTCCATTGGTTCAAAGTGGATTTAACCACTCATTTTAAGTTACACAGGCAGACCGTGAACGACCTTAGTTAAAAATTCTGGAGTTTTAATTAAGAAAAAAAATTCGAAAGAAATGCTGACAAACAACTTAAAGTTGTTTGCTATCAAAGTTGTGAACGTTTCCCGAATCAAATTTGGCGCTTATCATAGAGAAAACTTGACTGTTCAAAGCAGGATGGAGCTAGGGGATAAATTCACTTTAATATTAAAAGCAGTAGAGGTCTCCTTTCCTAGTTTAGAAGTGTGATCCACTCTCGATCCCTTGAGAATCAACATAAGCCTTTCTCATCTCATCCCACGCAATAAATAATGCTTCTTTTCCGCATCATTAAGTTCTGCCTTGTTCGATTCTTTTTAGTAATTTGAGCACTATGTATTGTGGGTCTATTGTATTTTATGTATATATGTTATGTTTCATTAATACTAAGCGATATGATCTTTTGTTTTCCTTTATCTTTTCTCTTCGTTGGATATCTGGGAAATTAAGCATTAAAAGTGTTGATCTGTGTCTCAAACGAATTCATTGTATATCAATTCTCTTAGTTTGTTTCTAACAAATTAATTTAGTCCACAAAGTGTTGACTGGTTTTTAGGATGGGAGTGCAGAAGTTATTTGAAATAGAACCGTCGGATATTGAACGGCACAATTATAGAAGATTCAGTTTTGAAGGCAAACCTTTGTATTCTTCAAATACTTTAAAAATTCTATTTAGGTGCAAAATCGTATTAACCGAGATGAATTATTTTCGCTCTTTTAATCTTAACACTAGTCTTCAAACTAGAAATGCGTTACCAAAGGTACTTTAAGATTTACCAGTTTCACAATTAAAAAAAATACTATGACTAATAATATTCCAACGTATATTACGCTAAAAGTTGCTGTTTCCGCGACAAGCTATTAGGGAGCTTAAGGACGTTCGCGCCCAAAAACTTCCCACGCACAGATTTTTTTTAAACTTTGTCTGCAGGAAGAAAATGATAAATTTAGATTAAAAAACGTAAAAAAAATCGGGGGTCACCGAACTCGTTTTGAAGATAAGGCGTATCGCAGACCATAGCATTTCTAGGATTCCAGTCATTCGAGGCGATTTTGCCCAGATTCATTACTATCGGCATAAAGTTAATTTGAAGAATCATATCTTAGTTATGTGTGTTTAACACAGCATATATAGGCCTATTTGATAGATCTTTGCTACACATGTCATTAAATCAGCTAGAATTAGCCTTAAAAAAATACAACTTTTAAGTTACGCACACCTGTATCCACGTACCAATTCGACCCTATTTGAATAGTATATGAGAAATAATTAAAACTTCCCACGTACAGATTTTTTTTGTTTTTTAGTATAATGGAAAGAATCAGGAAAGGAAGTGATCTGCCGAAAAAAAATTGGGGGTCACCGAGCATCCAACAAAAATATTCGCACACAAAGTTAACGTAAAGGTCATCAGCTCTATATTTTGTTGAGTTTTCGACTCCGTGCGCGCGCTTGAAAATGACGTGGCATGCTCGTGACCAATGAATAGCGTGCGCACTAGGGATGCGCAGTAGCAATGGGCGCGAACGTCCTTAAGCACGCGCGTTTTTGAGACGCGGACGGCAACCGGAAGAGAGCATTTCGCGTGGTAGGAAAGTATTGTCTTCTAGGCTTTTATACTACTCATTTCTAATGGAGAAAAGATACTTACCAATGTGAATGTGGTTGTGTGCGGGCAAGTTAAAAGTGAAAACAGCTCACTTCCGGTTACCGTCCGCGTCTCAAAAACGCGCGTGCTTAAACTCCCTATTACATTGCGAGAAACACGCACGCGAGGGCACGCGAGTCAACTTCGCACGACTGCCATATCTGCGTGACACGATTTAAACACCCCGCAACACCTGCCGGCTGCGCTTTAAAAATACGGCACAGAATAATAAAATAAAATGTTTCATCTTGCAGCAAATCGGAGAGGGCAATGCCAGCTCTATATTTATAACTGGACTACGATTGACGAGTCAAGAAAGAACAGGATTTAAGAAAACTCGAGGCACTGATGATACGTCAAAAGTCGTTCTCTGTATGTTTGGAATGGCGGGAAGAGGATTTGTGCCGACTTAAAGAGAAACACCCGAACTGTTACATATAAGTCTCAAGCGATGAATTATAGATGTAATAGGCGCCGTTGAGAAGTTATCTACATAGCGAATCCCACAGAGAGATAATATAAAACCATTGTTATTGATGGCCAACTCGGAAATTTCAACTTCCCGTAATTTCAATGGAAATGCGTCAAATATGGGGGAGGTTCAAAAGTGCAGAGCAGCTGAACTTGAAATAATATTTATTTCTTGACGCGATGTAGTCTTTCTTCAGTTCGAAAATTTAAAATCTAACCATTACGATGTTCACTCTTAAGTGCGAAGAAGATTTAAATTTTTCACTTGTTCTGATAAACACAGATCTAAAGAAAACTCAAATGGTATTTAGGGGAAGAATAAATTTGTGCTAATGGCATACAGACCGAAAAGGTGTCAGACAGAAATAAAATGTAATTTACCAGCTTAATTTCGTACTGAATACTGCCAGTGTATAAATGCTAATTTTCTAAACACTCTTTGTGGGTCACTGAACAAAACAAGAAAACCTGGTGGTGGATCAATTGTTTTGTGAAATTATTCCTAGGTTGAACGAAATACGTGCACAAAAGAAAACAATTTAACCCAAGGCGACTAAGAAAGAAGTGAAATTCAATTCCAGCAAAGTCCATTTAAAATACTGAAAAGTTTGGCATCAGCGATAAAAACTTTCCGAGATAATAAAAGAGCAAAATGTTTAAAGAGAGCGGAGTTATAAAATATCTTCTCAACGCAGGTGAATGCTTTTTTTCCTCATTCCAAACAGCAGGAATAAAATGCTCCAAGATGTCTTCACATTTATTTTTAAAGGTTGGATTGGTTCTATGAAATATGAGAAAGGTAAAAAGCCAAAACTTTCATGTAACAAGCAAAGATATATTTTATTACCCAAATAATTTTTTTCTAATCAATTTGCATTTCAATCATTGCCTTCGCAATAGTTGTTCTTCGAGCAACGAAGTCACGATTGGTTCTGAACCGCAGACGTTGATGTGAAATAAAAATAAGAAACAGAAACTTATGATATTTGAAATTCTCGTGTTATTTCATAAAAATCGAGGTTTAGAGATGAGAAGAACAAGAAAAAATATACTTATTGAGAAGATGGCATTTATCGTATTCAAATCAGTTAAGATTTAAGTTAAAACTGAACTAATTCTCTCTCGCCTTCTGTTGTTGCATTTGATATCGTTCTAGAAAAGCGTTTAATACTCGCGATAAAAGTAACAGAATAATTTATATTGAGGAAGAAATTAAAGCTGAAGCCTGTCCAAAGGAAACAAATGAAAAAAAGGAAAATAAACATTATACTGTAGAGGGTGTGAAACAGTAAAATGAGCAAACAACATTTCTTCAACATAACGATATTAATTTAAAAAAAGAAAAGAAGGCCATTTGCTGTCAAAAGCAACAAATTCTTACCTAGAACCATCCAAACGCTGAATCGTACCCATGTCCATACGGACAACTTGAGGAGTAAGAACAAATTTACCACCACGCTTGCGATGGGAAGCACTGGAACACAGGGAACCTTGAACGGAAATTTAGCATTGTTCCTGGGTTGTAGCTGCATCACCACCACGCCAAAAATAATAAGAATACCAAGAAAACAGGCTGTAAAGATTGCCCAAGCCTTGTGGTCACCTAACGCTCCCCATCCTGCTATCAGAAGCGCACAGAAGCCGGCCAGGGCTACGACCAGCAGGGAAATGGCAGCCGTGGCAATCTGACTTGTGGTAGTGGTTGGCTCTTCCTTGTTCTTGTTTTCCTGTTCCTTGTCGTCCGTCACGCTTTCTAAAGGCTTGTAATCGGGGCCTTTCGACTCCGGCAGCATCTTCTTGCAGCATATGACTTTGTAACTTTGTACAGAGCTCGGAGTGTCTTCGTCGAACTCGACGTCTTGAACACCAGGCTGGAATCTCAACACGAGCACTGAAATGGAGACGAGAGTGTAGGCAAGTAATGTGCCGATCGACAGCATCTCAACCAGTTGCTTAAGGTCCAGCAGTAGCGCCAGAATAGCTGACAGTACTCCTGCAAAGGCCACCGAGATCAGAGGGACGTTAGTGCGCTGATAGATTTTGGCAAAAAACTTGAAGAGAAGACCATCACTGGCCATGGAATACATGATCCTTGGGACTGCGAAGATACCACTCATGAGCGAGCCTGCCAAAGCGCAGAGCCCTCCAACTGCTATGATATACTTGGCTGCGGGGACACCGGCGGCCTTGAAAGCTTCTGGTAAAGGAGCGAACTTGTCGAGCTTGTCGTAGGACACCATCAGTGTCAGAATGGTTGCCACACCGAAGTAGGCAAGGAAGCTGATGACGAGACACAACATAATGGACAGAGGAATAGCGCGTTTGGGATTGATGGTTTCTTCACTGGCCGTTGCTATCACATCGAAGCCAACGAAGCAGTAGAAACAGCTGGCAGCACCAGCCAGGACTCCGGACACACCAAATGGAAGGAATTGATCTCTGCCGGCCCAGTTGCTTGGGTTCACATGGAACAAACCAACGGCCAAAACGAACAGGATCACAAGCATGTTTACCAGGGTCACACATTTGTTGAACACAGCTGAGTGTTTAGCGCCACTAGCGACGATCATGGACACGGCTAGAACGAGAACAAAAGCCAGAAAGTCTGGATACGAACCCAATCCCGATGCGTTAAACTCTCCAATGTTGCTGACAAAGAACTTTCGAATCACTCCGCCAGCAATGGAGTCGATGTACTCGCTACTCGCGCGGCCAAGCGAAGCTGTTCCAATCACGTATTCTAGAATCATGTTCCAACCGATTATGAAGGCCCATATTTCACCTAAAGAGGAGTACGTGTAAACATAGGCTGAACCAGCTTTGACTATTCGACAGCCGAATTCTGCGTAACAAATCCCTGAAAGGAACGCAGCGACAGCAGCAACGAAGAACGACAACACGATGGCTGGTCCAGCAACATCTCTGGCTATCTGACCGGTAACAACGTACAAACCCGCACCAACCGTCGCTCCGACCCCGATGGAAGTTAAATCAAAGACGTCGAGGCATCGGCGAAGCTGGGAGTTAGAAAGATCGTTGTCGATCTCTCTCCGTCGCGTGAGAAGACTAAGAAACCGAACAAGAGTCATGGCCCTGAAAGGTGTAAAACGAGTTCACAGTCACCGTCTCAGTGGGATTTCTGTCTTCAATATGGCTAATTGATGAAGGTTTAGAAACCTCCCTTCGCTTTAAAACGTCTCTAAATGACTGTCATAATTAAATTCGCTCTCCTATAGGTTATGAATTAGACCTCTCTCGTTACAACGCGACAAGGAAATGTAACTGTGGAAGAAACGTTGAATTCGATCTTTCGTTGAAGAGCTTCGCGTGGTAATTTAAAACTGAAAAATTAGAAAATCGAATCAGAATTTTAATTGACAGACGATATTCCGAATTGTTGATGAATATTTGCATGACAGTGATGTGTGACGTACAAAAGCAGATGGTCTTTGTCCAATTGTTCTTGAGTTGCACGCGCTCTTCAATAACAATGCAAACCCAGTGAGAAATTTGCATCTTCTACTTTCTTTTCTGAATCGAATTAAACCCTTCTTTATTTTACACGCCTCATTTCCTATCCAAAAAACACTTTATAAACTGGTAAAGATGTTCAGGTCGATTAAAATATTGGCTGTACTTTGTTTCCCCTTAGCCTTCTTTCCGATCTTTCCCTGCTGAGAGCCTGCTCGTATAAAGCTACATGTACAATTGTCTTGAGTCTTGGGTCACCCGCTACAGTTCCGGCGAAGTATTCTAAGCCAGATTGTACAAACGAACTCCGCTACAAAACTTTGTTCAGACTGTTTGTTTACAAAGAAGGAGCCAAGTTTTAGGCTTCCTGTTTAGTAAATTAGGTCGGTTTCGCCCCAGGGAGGGTTTTGAAATGTAAATGATGTTCCAAATTATTTCAATGATAACTTTTTTTGCCGGACTTTTTTGGCTAAAGCTTCACCATAAAACAATACTGTGGACAGTACTGACAAGGGCTGCAATTATCTCTTCCATTGGAGAATTTCAACGCGCTTTACAACCAAAATATTGTTGTTATTAATGTCGTTGTTATTTTTAGTTTACCTGTAGAGTAATTCGTCAAAATATTTTGGAAAATAATAGACCTGTCGTTGAACATCGAGAAAGTAATTGAAAGTTTTATCTTTGCTATGAATTCACAATTCACACCTTGATCGTGATCTTGCAAACTGACCGGGTTGGATGAGCTTTGAGTTCAAGTACCTACGCACTTCCAACATTTTACGTTTAATATCGCTATTTTCATTCATATTTTTCGTCCCGCGGCATTTTAAAAAGATGTATTAAAGAGCCTGTAGCAAGGGTCAACTTGTCTAAAATAACAAATGACGGTAACTGTGTACACGTTGCCCTCAGGACAACTGGTTATGATCTTCAAGTCCTTGTCTTCGCTTGGAATGAAATCTAAATCATCAACTAATAAACAGCCCAAATCAGTTAGTCTTACCTTTCTGCCAACTGGTTGTAGAAATGCTTTCTAGTTTCTGTGGCTTTTTTTAATTCTAGCGCGATATATGCCGGAAGGAAAACAGATTATAATTTACATGTATCACAATGATATGGGAACAAATGACACTTTTCCCTCAAAATAGATCGAACACTTCACAATTAATTTCAAAATTAGCCGGCGCATACCCGCCAGGGAGGGCACCACCTTCCTTCCTGCCTGGTAAATTGGAGGGCTGTTTCCGCGGACTGCAACCGAATATTCTCTGAATAATGTTTTTGGCAATCCCGGCCACTCTTCTTAACTTCAAAGGGTCCTATGTGCGGGCCTATGTGTTTAGTTTCCCATCACCTTCTGAATTCTGTCTCGTATAATAGTGAGTGGTTGGGTTGGTTAAAAAATAAAAATGAAAGCGGCAAAATAGATATTGACAATGGACAAATATAGGGAATTCCATGCGGGCCAAGGTAACATTTACTTCTCAACAGTATATTCCCCGTGAAAAAATAAAAGTTAAGAATGTTGCTAGAATTCGAAGTGCCAAAATCTTAACAAATGTTCAAACGTTTCGGGACTGTGCCCTTCATCAGTGGAATGTTCGTTATGAATTGAGCCACGTTACCTGGTATTTAATTTAAAATTCGAAAGTTGCGTTCTGCACGCGCGCGCGAACTTCAAATGAACTGAAAATCAGCATTGAGGCCGCGCGGCTTGCATGTCCCGAGACGAAAGATGAGGCGCATCCCCTGCCTCTTCCTCTGTTTGTTCCCATCGCAGAGTTTGATCCCGCGGACCAGCGCGTCAGCCGCAGCGGAATGTCCGTTACAACTGAAATGCCCTGCGACGGGAAAACCAGGCACATTCTTGTTGATGCTTCGGAGGTGTTCACCAAAACGTTCCCTCAGTGTTTATAAACAAAGCCAAAACGTTACATCCGTTTGGCATAAACAGAAGAGATGAAGCACGCCAGTGATGTCCACATTTGACACTTATTTACTCATAGCCTACCACTTGATCATTGTCGCGTATTTTTATTTAAATTTTTATTTGTAACGGTTTTCTTTTCACATATTTTTTTCTGCTCAGCCCCTGAGGAAGGTTTGTATTGCAAACCGAAATATAGGGAAATTTTGTTCAAAATAATTTAGTCCTTTACTCCGTTTTATTTCATTTTGGTCATATCTGCCGTCGGGATCAGTGTGCCGTCTATATTTTGTATTCTAAAATTTCTACTGATCCAGGTCTACTAAAGATCCGGCACTCTTATGGGTTTGTTACTGTGGTTATACAGTTTTTAATTTCCTTTGTCTCTCAAGAAAGTAGGTTTGATCAGAACAGATGCGTCGAAGGCGTAGAACCTGGCTGTATGGGAGGCTCTCTTTGTAGTGGCGGGGATGTGAATACCCCCGTGAATACCACCGGCGTGGGAGCCACTATTACCGGGCCCTGAATACAAAACGGCGTGTTCACTTGAAGGGAGAAGCATGATCCGTTTACACCTGGATTGCAATTACCTTAAGCCCCACTCTACGCTGGAGAAATTGAAAAACGCAGCCTTTATTTCTACGGTTAGGTCTAACGTCCAGATTAATCTCATGCGAAAACGGAGCCTCTCGAAAACGCTCTTCAAAGCAGAGGTATTTGAAAACGCCGACATTGCATTTTTGCGAGGACGGGAAACGTTTTGAGAGTCGAGCTTTTGGAAAACTATGACATCTTTGTAATCATACGAGTTTTTCTCAAACAGAAATCCAACCTGAATTGAAAACGCCTTTTTCAGACTGGTCGGAGTAGTGTAGGCGATGCCTCAACTCTTTAAAAAACGTTTTCCTCCCAAATGCCATTTTTAACCGTAAGTCAGTTTTGGGCTGCCATGACGCTAAATGGGCCCATTTTTACTAGGAAAGCTACTTTTTTTTTTTTTTTATCAAAAACTATATTTCCCAAAGATTAGGTACAATAATGCAGAATATTAACCCTTTCAGAACCAAGCTATCACTAAAGAGAATGCTGTCTTTAACGCGGTTAAATCAGTTTTTGGGCTGTCACGAAGCTAAATTGGCCTTAGTTTTGCTAAAAAAAGGATTTTTTTACCTGACAGATAGATTTCCGAATGCAATTTCCGAATGCCTTCTACATTTCCCGGCCTGTTTACTCGATCTCGCTACTTTCCGTGTGTCATATTCTTTGTGGCTGCCGTAAAAAAATTGGTGTTAATTAAAAGTGTTAAATATGGGCAAAGCTTAGAAGTGGGACCCTGGTCAATTATAGGTGTAAGGGACCATTTTATCACCACTAAAACTGATAACGCTGTTTCAAATTTGCTACGTCAGAATGTCCTTGATATCCAAAAACAACTGTTGCGCAGATAGATCTGTTATTGCTCTACTATCTGCTTATCAAGAATATCTGGTGAATCGATGACGTCACAAGTGGTACAACTGAAGAGCATTATCATTAAGTGGTCATATATGGCGTCCAAGGGTTAAGTACGTAGGCGTATTCGTGATCATTCTGATATGCGTTGGATCAATGGTGATCATACAGGTTTATAATAAAACAAAATGAAGCGGAATATATAAGCAGGTAGAATTTATTTTCTTGCACAATGGAGTTCTTGTGGCTTCGCGCACATATGGCATTGTCCCTTTCTTGTCTAATGAACCAAACCATATTTTATTAGTTTTAATATTATTTAAAAATATATGATTTGCGTATAATTATAAACGGTATACCTGAAAATAATATCGGCTAAGCAAACTCGATCACACCACTTGATAAAGGAAAGGGTGTTGCTTTCTATAAATATTCGTTTCCTGAGTAAAAACTAGTTGAATATATTTTCAAAAATGGCACTTTCCCATCCAGCAGACAGATTGTCTTATCGGGTAATCAATTAATTTAATTGTTATAATTGTTCATTCAGCTGACGGACACTCTTTAATAACCTCTTTTCCAAAGTCTGGTGTCTCTGATAGAATAAACTGTGTTTTTGATGTTTCGTCTGGTCCGCTGCCGCCTTCCACACTGTGGCTGTAGCCATAGAAAAAATACACCAGTAGCCCTGGAATAAAATCAGCAGGTAAATTATGTGGCTAATACCAGGGTCAATAAAAACATAGGATGACACACAAAATCGTGGATTGCACTCTTGTCATTTCTTCTGGTAATGCTCGATATTTTCCCGTAATATTGTTCACTAACTTCATTACAAGACCTTAGAGAGGGGGTGCAGTGTTCTAAAGTAGGTATGTGAAAGGGGTACCTTTTCTCAATAAAAGGTATATAAAAGGGGTACCTTTTCTGCCAAAATGGTATATAAAAGGGTTAGGGGTTGGACCTCGGGACGGAGATTCCCCGTATTAAACTTTGTTAAGTATCCCCCCCCTCCCCCATCACACTACAACAAGAACTTTGAAATAAAAATGAATTGTCGAATATTTTGCGACTTCTAAACACGAGGAAAAATGAACAGAATGACGTTAGCAATATTCTGTGCATAAATGAATAGTTATGCGTGGTCAAGACACCTGTAAAAGACTGAATTCTTACCTAAAACCATCCAAATACTGAATCTGATGTAGGTCCACTGATTCAACATCACCAGCAGTAAAACATTAAAAAATATTGTAAGAGCAGGAATAATAGGGACTCCTTGAACCATGAATGGGAATGTGGCGGAATTTCTGGGCTGCCTGCCGATGTACATCAAAGAAAGGACAACCATTAAGCCAAAGATGCCGCAAAGGAGAACTGCCCAGGCTTCTCCTCTAAACAAGTGTGCACTGGTACGAGTAAGGCAAACTGTGAAAGCCGTTATGGCTAAAGTTAACACAAATGTGGCAAAACGAACACAAAAGCTTGTTTGTTCATCTGGTTGTGCTTTATCCATTGAAGAAGAATCTTCGTCATTGTTTTGAACCTGGTGATAGCTAACATCTGGAATGAGATTGTCTTGGTCTTTTGTTTCTCCAGGACGGCAGCAGATCGATTGCAGCCATTTGCTGGTCTTTTGTTTAGTGTTTTCCTCGCCTGCTGTGACGCTTTGCACTCCAGGTGAGTAACGCGTCACTAACACAGCGATTGCTACCATCGTGTACGCTACTAGAGTGCCAATTGACAACATTTCAACCTAAAACAAGCAGCATACGCGAGAATCAGTTGACCTTTTTGTGTTTTGTTATCATAGTAGAGTCAGTAATCCGGCCCTTATCTTATTAAAGTCTCCTTCCTTCGAAGATGGTTCTGTCCTGGTGTACGGGTTCACAAGGGAATAACCATTGTTCTTTCTTTGTTTAGGAGTCATTAGTTAGCTGTTGTGTATTGTTTGGTCCTTTGTAGTGGCTCTTGTGAACCGGTACACGAGGACAGAGCCTTCAATAGTACACTTCAGTATCTATACCTAGTTTTACACCTGGGCGAAGACATGAGACTCACCGTTGAGAGAGAAAAGTGCCTTATTCAAGAACACAACACAATGTCCTCGTTCAGGGCCTGAACCCAGACCACTCAATCCAGAGGAAAGTGCACTGACCATGATGAGGCCATCGCGCCGTCCACCATGAAAGCTGGCGCAGTGACTTGTTATTTCCCATTCTATGATACATTCTATGTGGTAAAAATAATACAGCACTTTTTCCAAGCTAGAAAATAAAAAGCACTTACCAACTGTTTTACATCAAGCAGCAATGCAAGGATTGCGATCAAAATTCCATTAACCAAAGTTGCACGCACTGGAACTCTCGTCTTCTCGTGTACATGCGCAAACCAGTTAAATAGCAAACCATCTGAAGCCATGGAATATGCAACACGTGGGCCAGCAAATGAGTTGGTCAGCAGCGTGCTCACCGTTGCGCATAGTCCTCCAGTTGCCACGACGTACTTGGCGCCACTAAATCCACGCTGAGCAAACGCCTCAGCCAAAGCAGCAAACCGGCTCAGCTTATCATAAGGCATCATAAGCGTTAGAACTGTGGCAACTCCAAAATAAGCCATGAAGCTAATGGCAAGGGTTAGCATGATAGATAATGGCACTGATCGTTTGGGATTGATAGCTTCTTCGCTTGCCGTGCCTATTACATCAAATCCAGCAAACGTAAAGAAACAACTTCCCGCAGCTGTCAGAACACCGCTTACCCCATACGGTGCAAATTTAGATTGCCAATTTTTTGTCTCGACAAAGTATAATCCAGCACAGATTGTAAATGTTATGACAGAAATGTTGACAAAAGTCATAATCTTGTTGACGAAAGAAGACTTTTTCGCTCCCAATGAGACAATTATTGCAATAATCAAGGCCAACATAAAAGCTAACAAATCAGGAAAGCTTCCAAGGACTGGAACGTTCCACGTGGCGATATGGTTCATAAAGAACTTGTAGATATAGTCTTCGGCAAAAGAGTTGATATACTCGCTGCAGGCTCGTGCGAAGCTTGCGGCTGCGATGATATATTCTAGAATCATGTTCCATCCAACAACAAAGGCCCAAAACTCTCCAACAGTTACATAGGAGTAGACATAAGCTGAACCAGCCTTGGGTATACGACAGCCGAACTCTGCATAACAAATTCCAGATAAAAGAGCGGCAATTGCTGCAATGAAGAAGGAGATAACAACAGCGGGTCCAGCAATGTCACGTGCCAGCTGTCCTGTGACTACGTAGAGACCTGCACCGACTACCGAGCCTACCCCTATGGAAGTCAGGTCCAGAGTTGAGAGGCATCTCTTAAGGTAGCTCTCCGTCAGCCAGTCTTCAGTGGGTTTTTTACGAGTTAAGTTGTTGTACACTTTATAGCTATTGCTCATGACTGAAAAAGAAATAAAAAGTTATTAGGTGTAAAATCTGCACGTGCACATTTTTATTTATTGAAATACAACCTACAATAAACGGAGATAAAAGAAGTTTCCTGCAAAGTTTAACCCGCTGACCGCCTGGCCAGCTGCTATATCGCTCATCCAATCAAACGTATTAGTCGCTTCACGTGTGATATAGGAGTATTGGCTACGTGGCTTCGCCCTTTCTCTAAGATGGTGGCTTCATGTAGGCGGTGATAGGGAGTTTACGATCCGGAAAAGTTTAGACGACTCACGACGCGGCCAGGTCATGATCGCGTCGTCTCTTGAACGCGTCCTAAAAAATGAACTTACGAAATTTAGAGCACACGCGCGCGCGTCTCGACGTCCGATTGGTGGGAAACTTTGGCGCCAATCTCAAAATCAGTGAGTTCCATTAACAAAGTGAAAGTGCTTGGCTGTTCTTGTCGTATAGAAGCTACAAAAATGCCTTCATTTCGGGAAAATAGGACATCTCTTCTATGTGCATTTGATTCCGGGGTAATAAACGAAGAGGAATTTGTTCTTTTCATGACATAAACACTGCAAAGAGTCCTGATTTACCATACTCGATTTATGAACATTTGGATCTCGATAACCTAGCCGAATTTCGATTCTCCAAAAACGATGTTTACAGACAATGTTCAGGTAAAAAGGTAATTTTGTAGATTACTGAGAGCACAGCCACTTAGCATAGCATAGAATAGGCTAACAGAGCTAAGTGGTTGGGCGGTGCGGTCAAAACTTGAATGAACTTGAATTATGCTTTTGAGGGTCGAAAAAAAACCGACAAGAACAAGTACCAAAACAGCAAAACAGAAGCAAAACCTAGGAGACAAATGAACACAAACGAAAGCCTTATTATTAATTCTGAACATCAACCTCTGGTTTTGTTTTCAGTTGTGAATCAAGTCATGTTAAAGAGTTATCCTACCTTCTAGAAAACTCGAGCTTTGCAAATCAAAAGCTACACAAATGGAGAATTGAAACGCTTGATCTGAAATGACTTACGTGTGTACAGGACAGTAGTAAATAAACTGTAAGTCCAAGTTGAAAATAAGATAACAAATTGACTCACAGATCTCGTAAATTCTTTTAGTTCGGCAATAAACTTTAAGGAATAAGCTTGCTCGCTCTTGGTGTTGTTCTCATGGAGATATGCATCCAGAACAGAGCATTTTGCTCGTCTCATCCGCGAGTCATCCAGGTATGTATAGAGAATTCATCTGCAAAAATCGTCTTAAGCCCATATGAAATAAAAAGAAGCAATCTGAACTCAGAAAGGTATCTTTTTGAAGAGGCTTTCTCAGCCGTAGTCATCATAGAAGCGACAAGTGGCGACGCGATCAGAAAGGTCAGATTGCCCGCCTCGACGTTGAACAACGCCAGCAGACGAGGGAACACTCATGCGCAACAAGACCTCCAGGCCGCGTCGTCCCATTTTTTCTCAGTTCGTAAACTCGCTGATGTCTCGAGAGGCGGCCATTGGAAGTCAGAGATAGCTCTCCGCGATCTATCCTTTTTAGATCAACTAGATAGATAGAAACTTTATTAACGTGTCGATGCTTTGAATCCTGGGAAAATTCCTTACTGATTTGGGGACAAAGAATAAATACAAGAAGAAGGAAACAATTTGGAAAAATATTCACAATAAAACTATTTAAAATGTCTATAAATAATGTAATATAAGATTAATTTTACTTATCTAATATCCAATAATAGCGCTGGTGTTATAATCTGATGATTCAGTAATATTCGCTAAAAAATCGTACATCATTATTATTATTCTGTGTCTGACAATAAGAAGACTTCACTGGGTACGGAACAGCGGATTAACAGATCTTCGGATTTCACTGGTGACGATGAAAAAGCAAGTGAACCGTGACAACTGAGCTTGACCATGAGTATCATTGGAACTCATTTTTCGACCAGCCAACGAAGTGAAATACTTTCGATCTCTTTCCATTTCACCTTCGTCCAT
>JAHPZR010008518.1:22500-25000 GCA_019787425.1 Platygyra sinensis
TCTAAAACACACATTAAAAGTCTAAAAATACACAAAAGATAGAAGTTAAAAACGTAAGACTACAAGTAAGGTTTAAAACTAGAACTAGTGCTAAAAGTCTATTGTAAACTAAGGTTAAAAATGATCAAGTAAAAACTGCTTCAGTTTGTATTTAAAAATTCTTTTCGGCATAAGTTTCTTTAGCTCAGTTGGCAGTGAGGCCCATTCGGTTAGTGCTTTATAGTACGTTTTTTGCAAATGCTGTAATCTGATTGGCTGAGCCATTGCACACTAACAGCCATTAGTGTGCTGTGGCTGGAGCTCGTCTACAAAATGGCGACGTTTTTTTTCGTTTTGCTTCAGTTTTGGAGGACAATTTTGATGAAAATGGATAATTAAAATTCTGAGAATACTAAACGAAGGACATTTACGGTTCCTTGACTTAAAAAAAGTTGAAATTATCGAAAAAAATGATGCGCGCGCGTACACACTTCCCAAATCAATCCGGGCGATCTTTTTAAGGCGTAAGAAATAATTGGAAACCGTTATTTGAAGTAAACTTTAGAAAGAATTCTACTAAAACAGTTAGACTATTCGCTCTGGATTTCTATGAGGTGATAGTTGATTCGGCCTTATGCCTCATCAACTATCACCTCATAGAAATCTCGAGCTCATAATCTAATTGTTAATTAGTAGAATTCTACTAGTAATCTGTATACTAATGCAAATGCTGCAATCTGATTTGCTGAGCTATTTGTATACTGTCAGCCATTAGAGTGCAGTGGCTGCCGGTCGTCCACGAAATGCGATGTTTTTATAGTTTTTCCGAAGTTTTGGAAGGAATTTTAGACGTAAACGGGTAATTAAATTCCGGAGGAGACTAAAAGAAGCGCATTTACAGTTTCTTGAGTTTAAAAACTTGAAAATATTAAAAAAGCGGGTATGCGCGTAAACAACTTCAAATTTGCCAAGGACAGTTCTATACGTGCAACTTTGGTTAAGGGTAAAGTCATTTTAAACTGTTATTTGCGTTAATTTCAGTTAGAATTCTACTAAAACAATTAGATTATTCGCTCTCGATTTCCATGAGGCGATAGTTGATTCGGCCTTCGGCCTCATCAACTATCACCTCATAGAAATCTCGAGCTCATAATCTTATAATTGTTAATTAGTTCGCGTTACAACGGGACAAAAAATTTGTATCCAGATTATGTACATTGTATTGCAAACTTCTGTGCGACTGTTTTAAATACCTTCTCAAAAGAAATCATTCCTAACAACACCAAATGCCTATCTGTAGTATTTAAATTTCTGCCACCTGTGTATCAAGTACAGTCGGAACCTCGATTTAACGAAGTCGCTGGGGACCGGCCAAATTTGTTCGTTAAATCGAGGGTTCGTTATATCGAAAACCTCGATATAACGAATTTGAGGGGAAACGACCAAAATGTTTTCGTTATATCGAGGTCATAGTTAATGATTGATTTGTAACACAGGTGACTTCTGTGGAAATACTATAGTGCCAATGTCTACGACATATAATAAGCCGTTGACTGAAAGGTTGCTGTCTCTTTACCATAAGGATTAAAGGATTTGCTGACTGTTGATCTGTTCAGCGTTTATCTTCTGTCGCGTGTTGACATTGTAATTCGTTATATCGAGGTATATTTTACGTTTGGGCTTCGGGATTATGTTCGTTATATCGAGAAATTCGTTATATCGAGGTTCGTTATATCGAGGTTCTATTCCATACATTTTACTGTAATTTTGGCCGGGACATAGAGTATTGCTCGTTATATCGAGGACTTCGTTAAATAGAGGTTCGTTAAATCGAGGTTCCACTGTACATCAACGATTCCTTGAATTTGTTGCCTGTATTATAGACACAATACATTTACTCAGATTCTTTTCCGGGAGTGGGTGAGAGATTCGCAAACCTTTTTAAGTCAGTTGTTATTAACTCTTTTTATTTATTTATTTAGTAATAATTATTACCATTTTGGAAATTTTAATTAATTTTCAGATCTTGGGAACACTGTTGATGCAAACACTAGGCTGCATATGTTATGCGTCGGTGCACACAAAAAATAATTTTATGCCGAAACATATATTATAGAGATTGAACTCGGGAGCTCTCTGTGGGGTCGCACTAGTTTGCTGAAGATGATATCATGTACAACAAGTGATCAACTTATATACTGTGCCACTTATATACTGTGGCGGTTTTAATAGAAACCGTCAAATAAGAGTTAATTGTTAGCAATGTCTATGGTAATTACTACACACTCCTTATCAAAACTAGATATAAATTAGCATAATTTTTCTGCCCGATTACTGAAGGCGGGAACATTCAAAACGTTTGTGCTTTGTTGACATGGCTTGATTTTCTCTCGTCGAAGATGATATTCGGCTATTGTCCATCGAAAGAAAAACCTTCTGCAGTCTTACCTGTACCAGGAGATAGCAGAGGTAAGTAATACTCTGTATATTTTCCTGTTATGTTTAATTTCATTTGCGGACA
>JAHPZR010008518.1:30000-35000 GCA_019787425.1 Platygyra sinensis
AGCCTGCAGCGAGTATATCAACTCTTTTGCCGAAGGCTACATATACAAGCTCTTTATGAACTACATCGCTACATGGAACGTTGAAGCCCTTGGAAGCTTTCCTGATTTGTTAGCTTTTATGTTGGCCTTGATTATTGCAATAATCGTTTCATTAGGAGCGAAAAAGTCCTCTTTCGTCAACAAGATCATGACTTTCGTCAACATTTCTGTCATAATATTCATAATCTGTGCTGGATTATACTTTGTCGAGGCAAAGAATTGGCAATCCAAATTTGCACCATATGGGGTAAGCGGTGTTCTGACAGCTGCGGGAAGCTGTTTCTTTGCCTTCGTTGGATTTGATGTAATAGGCACCGCAAGCGAAGAAGCTATCAATCCCAAACGATCAGTGCCATTATCTATCATGCTAACCCTTGCCATTAGCTTCATGGCTTATTTTGGAGTTGCCACAGTTCTAACGCTTATGATGCCTTATGATAAGCTGAGCCGGTTTGCTGCTTTGGCTGAGGCGTTTGCTCAGCGTGGATTTAGTGGCGCCAAGTACGTCGTGGCAACTGGAGGACTATGCGCAACGGTGAGCACGCTGCTGACCAACTCATTTGCTGGCCCACGTGTTGTGTATTCCATGGCTTCAGATGGTTTGCTATTTAACTGGTTTGCGCATGTACACGAGAAGACGAGAGTTCCAGTACGTGCAACTTTGGTTAATGGAATTTTGATCGCAATCCTTGCATTGCTGCTTGATGTGAAACAGTTGGTAAGATAAGATTAGTTTACATTCTTGCATCATGGCAACCTAAGTATTTTGATCAGGTTTTGGGCCTGCTGGGAATTGGAATATTACTTCAGATGCTCACACCAGTTTTACTGACTTGGGTATAACTTCAGTGGTAGTTAATGCCGGGTCTTGAAATGTTGCTACTGTAAAAAACTAAAAATAATAGACTAATTATCGGAATGGAAAAAGTAAACTCAGGTTAGTGGAAATTTGTTTAAGTTAAAACTGAGCAGATTTAATTCTCAAGAAAGCCCTTACGAAATGCAACGTGTCAGAATGCCGTGAGTGTGATGTGATGTTAAGCTCTAGTGAAAATCCGTACAGGAACTTTGAGGATCTCACACTGCGGTCTTTGAAGTGCTTCTTAAGATCTTAGAGATAAGGATCTTTCAAGAAGATCTTTAAAAGATCCCTAAGTGAAAGATCGTTGGAAGCATTCTCGACGATTTCCTGAACCCTTCAAAGATCGTTGAAGATCTTCAAAAGATATTCAACACGTCCACAGGCGTCACTATGGTATCGTGTATTTTATAGTTTTGCAGCATTGAATTCCTACAGTCAAATGGCTTCGCCAAATTTACAATTTAATGTTTTCTGAGGTTGAAATGTCCACCATTTTTAGGTTGAAATGCTGTCAATTGGCACTCTAGTAGCCTACACAATGGTAGCAATCGCTGTGTTAGTTACACGTTACACCCCTGGAGTTCAAAGTGTAATAACAGGCAACGATACCATCGACGAAAAGACCGACAAATGGTTGCAATCGATCTGTTGCAAACCTGGTGAAGCTGGGGGCCAAGATGATCGCCTTCCAGAGGTCAGCTATCGCCAGGTTCAAGACAATCACGAAGGTTCATCCATTGGTATTCAACAACCAGATGAACAAACAAGCTTTCGAGCTCGTTTTGCCACATTTATGTTGACTTCATCCATAACAGGTTTCACAGTTTGTGTTACTCGTGCTAATGAACACTTGACTGGAAGAGACCCGTGGGTAATTCTCCTTTGCGGCATCTTTGGTTTAACGATTGTCGCTTCTTTGATGTACATCACCAGGCAGCCCAGAAATTCCGCTACATTCCCATTCATGGTTCCAGGAGTCCCTTTCATTCCTGCTCTTACAATATTCTTCAACGTTTTACTGCTGTCGACGTTAAATCATTGGACTTACATCAGATTCAGTGTTTGGATGGTGTTAGGTAAGTTAACATGCATTTTAAACTAAGCGCTTACTCAGTGCAGTGGTCAGGTACCAAAAAGAAGGACTCGAATCAACAAGAAGTTCATCAGTCAACCTCATTCCCAGAGTCTGAGAACGAGGCTGGAAGTTCATGACGCAAAGCCAACGATTTAATTTGACGTTTTATGACAGCACGTAATAGAAAAATAAAGGGAGGGAGATAGAAATATTTTGTCAACAGCAGGACGTCATATTTTAAAGCCAAAAAAATGCGCCAATATACGTGGAAGCTTCCTGTATAGCACAAACCTGAAATGGAAGATGCCACATATTGCCCGTCACCTCATTAATGCTTCTCTAGATGATGTCCATAGTCAAAGATGTTTTCTTTTTCGACCCGTGTTGATATTCTTGTAATTGAACTACTGTTTCTGTTTTAGGTTTACTTGTGTATTTTTTCTATGGATATAACCACAGTGTGGAAGGCGTCAAACCGGATGAAACATCAGCTGAAGTGCAATTTATTCTATCTGAGACACCAGACTTTGGAGAGGAGGTTGAAGATTATCCGTCACCCACTAATTGAACAACTGATCATAATAATTGGTCGGGATCGATTGATATTGCAATAATATTAATGCAGTGATAAGATAAATACAAGAACCTTTTGTCTGGAAGAGGGTCTCTTTATTAAAATAACGTAATAATGATACACCTTCTGTATGCGGAACTTCGGAATCACATACACATTGCAGAAATTTCTATTCTCTCCATTCTGCATTAAGATGACTAAGATGGTTTGGTATGAAACGCTTCTATCGTTCGTTATCTTTAACCGAGTCTACTTGAAAGAACTGATCTATCTACTCTAAAATTCCTTCATTCATTACAGACCATCTTCGAAAAATAGTTTGACTGTAAAGTAGTTGTTTGACGTAACACTGCAGCCAGAACTCCACATGTTGCCGTATGAAAAAGACAGGCGATGCAATTTACTTGACATTCAGTTTTCGTTGAGAATATGTAACAGTTATGACCGTTGAATGTTCCAAATAGTCTAGAAAAAGATTTTGGACAACAAAACAATGTCTTTGAACATTTAGGCTCAAACCTATGAAAGGATGTGTATTTTTGGACCTTACTGTTTCTCGAAGAGTACAGCTATCCCTGGTCGTCGCTCAGTGAAGCTGAAACAGAAAGCCTATTAACGTTTATACAAGGGAGGAAGAGAGATCAGGCATTATTCCCGGCAAGCTCTTTCAGACATGGTACCAAAGTCTTGCATGGTTACGTTTCCCAAGCGCGATGCCTGTATATCTTCGTGGGGAATAAAGATGCCATGTTAGACTCCTAGCCGAGTTGTCCACCTGAGGAAAATCCGTGGCACAGAATTGGCTACTTCTAGATCCTGCTGGAATTTCTGAAACGGGGACTGGTCCAAAAATTAACTTGTAAATGAGACCTTAATTTTTGAAGTATCAACTCTCTTACCCTCCATCTTGTCTCGTTTAGTATTTAACAAAGTTGTACGTAACTCAGTGATGAGTTATATTTGGGAGATGCTCATAGAAACGAAAAGTAGCTTAAATGTAAATGAATTACGTTAGTATCTTTTAGAGGTAATTGAGCTTCGACCCATATTAATAGCGTATAGAAATAAAATGAATTCAGACCGCAAAAGTTGTTGCAAAAAAGTGAATTAGGAACCACAAACAAAAATTCAAAATAGCTGTAGGGAGAAGATTTAACAATATCACCGACGCAAGGAAGAAGTCCTGCGTCCTGACCTCTAGCTAGACCCGGCATGCACCTAAAAGAAACGTACGTCAAGCGTACCATTAATTATAGGAACAGGGCTAAGAGGAAGCCGCCCGCCGCCGTTACTCGGCGTTCTACAAATTATTGTCTAAATGAACGAGCGTTCTTGTAATTTTGAAACAAACTGCTCTTCTATGGAAGAGGAGATCAAGAGCAGATATGTATTCTATATACAAGGCTAAAAGGTTAAAAAAAAAAAAAAATAAAAAAAAAAACTGCTGTCAAATTATGAAACCCTGATGATGGCAAACAGCCGAAAACGTTTGGTTTAAACATTTTAATTTTTTAACCTTTTAGCCTTGTATATAGAATACATTTTACAAAGCGAACATTATGGACAAGAGCAGATATATCCACGAAATTTCACTAATATGGAATGTGGTAAAAAGTTTTTGAATGTCAAACAAAAAGCTTTTGACCATCTGCCCGTGACCAAAATTAGTGTCAAGAAATGCTAATTTCACTAATAGATGTAGAAAGCTTTTGATGAATATTAGGGCGGATGCAAAGTTTTCTGCAGCTAACAAGCTGCAGAGGACGCTAACTATGGTCATTTAACGTGTGACTGCGATCACCTTTCCGATATTTACGCAAGAACTGGTGTCGGAGGAGTGTCGAGGCTGAAGCGTAGGTGAATTATCTTTGTATTATGCCGACCTTGTGGGAATTACTGCAACGCTTCGATGGGCAAATTGAGCGTCGAAAGGTGCTCAATTTGCATCTTAGTTCTGTTGCTCAGTCAGTCATGTCGAGGTTTTCTAAGAGATTTGATCTTCTCTACTCTCGCTGGTTTCGCCCTTGATGGTGCGGGAGCGTCGACCTGAAGGTAATTGTTTTAACTCAGTAAATAACAAACTTAACTTAGCAACACAGAACTCGAGTGTTGGAGATTTTCAACCTTCTAGATGGACGTTCATCTAATTGTGTTCAGAGACTCATTAAGGCATACGTGTAAACAAGAAACGAAGAAGGACAAGAGAAATAATTCCAATAAGAGCCATGTTTCTAAGATCAGCCCTCTGCAAACCGAACAAATGACTCTATAAGCTTAGTGATATGGCATATCAAAATATTTTGATATTGGCCGATCCGAAGAATTTGCCTGAAAACCTACTCACTTATTTGCATTGGTAATTTGAAATTGTTGGAACTCTAGTAGTGATGCTCCGGGAATTAGCGGGTATTTCTTAACTTTCCTAAGCATTTTTTTTCGTCATTTGTTCG
>JAHPZR010008518.1:40000-65000 GCA_019787425.1 Platygyra sinensis
TTTATCTGGAATTTGTTATGCAGAGTTCGGCTGTCGTATACCCAAGGCTGGTTCAGCTTATGTATACTCCTATGTAACTGTTGGAGAGTTTTGGGCCTTTGTTGTAGGATGGAACATGATTCTAGAATATATCCTCGCTGCTGCAAGCTTGGCACGATCCTGCAGCGAGTATATCAACTCTCTTGCCAAAGGCTATATCTACAAGTTCTTTATGAGCCACATCGCTACATGGAACCTTCAAGCCCTTGGAAGCTTTCCTGATTTGTTAGCTTTTATGTTGGCCTTGATTATTGCAATAATTGTCTCATTAGGAGCGAAAAAGTCCTCTTTCGTCAACAAGGTCATGACCTTCGTCAACATTTCTGTCATAACATTTATAATCTGTGCTGGATTATACTTTGTCGAGGCAAAGAATTGGCAATCTAAATTTGCACCATATGGGGTAAGCGGTGTTCTGACAGCTGCGGGAAGTTGTTTCTTTGCGTTTGCTGGATTTGATGTAATAGGCACGGCAAGCGAAGAAGCTATCAATCCCAAACGATCAGTGCCATTATCTATCATGCTAACCCTTGGCATTAGCTTCTCGGCTTATTTTGGAGTTGCCACAGTTCTAACGCTTATGATGCCTTATGATAAGCTGAGCCGGTTTGCTGCTTTGGCTGAGGCGTTTGCTCAGCGTGGCATTAGCGGCGTCAAGTACGTCGTGGCAACTGGAGGACTATGCGCAACGGTGAGCACGCTGCTGACCAACTCATTTGCTGGCTCACGTGTTGTGCATTCCATGGCTTCAGATGGTTTGCTATTTAACTGGTTTGCGCATGTACACGAGAAGACGAGAGTTCCAGTGCGTGCAGCTTTGGTTAATGGCATTTTGATCGCAATCCTTGCATCGCTGTTCGATGTGAAACAGTTGGTAAGTTTGTTTGGCTTGTTAGATTACGTCCTTGCATCTTGGCAACCTTAGTATATGTTGATGTTTTGTGAATACTAGGAGTTAGAATGTTAATTAGCTCATACCAGTTTTCCTGACTTGGGTCTAACGAGTTTCAAGATGTTGCTATGCAAAAAAAATATTCCATACTAAGAGAAAACTCAAAATAATAGACTAATTACGGGACTGTTAAGAGTACAGTGAACTAAATGCCGTGACTGCGCCTTAGAGATAAATATCTTTCCAGGATGCTTTAGAGTTTTTAAAAGATGCTTAAGTGAAAGATCGTTGAAAGCATTTTTGACGATTTTAGGAAACCCTTCCAAGATCATTTCTGATCTTAAAAAGACTTTCTTTTTCAATAAAATGGTACGTTTCGCCAAATTTAAAATTTATGGTTTCTTCGGGTTGAAATGTCTACTTCTTTCTTAGGTTGAAATGTTGTCAATTGGCACTCTCGTAGCGTATACAATGGTAGCAATCGCTGTCTTAGTAACGCGTTACACACCTGAAGTTGAAAGCGTCGCTAAAGAAAAGGATACCACCAATGAAAAGACCAGCAATTGGCTACAATCGATCTGCTGCCGTCCTGGAGAAACTGATGGCCAGGATGATCTCATTCCAGATGTCAGCTATCACCAGGTCGAAAACAATGACGAAGATTCGTCAATTGGTACAACACAACCAGATGATCAAACAAGCTTTCGTGTTCGCGTTGCCACATTTGTGTTGACTTTATCCATAACAGCTTTCACAGTTTGCATTACTCGTGCCAATGCGCACTTGGTTAGAAGGGAGGCCTGGGTAATTCTCCTTTGCTGCATCTTTGGTTTAATGATTGTCGCTTCTCTGATGTACATCGCCAGGCAGCCCAGAAATTCCGCTACATTCCCATTCATGGTTCCAGGAGTCCCTATTATTCCTGCTCTTACAATATTTTTCAATGTTTTACTGCTGGTGCTGCTGGATCATTGGACGTACATCAGATTCAGTGTTTGGATGGCTTTAGGTGAGTAAACATGTGCCCATCTGTATTGCTCCATAACAGGGCAAAAAGCAAGCACGATGCTCAGTGCGCGGTACCTAGTAGACAAAGCTGGAAAAAACACCCAATTCTAATGTTTTACTAAAGTATTAAAGCAAGAGAAAAATGTTGTGATGGAGATAAATGTTGAGAAGTGTTTTGTCAGCATCAGGATTTTAGATTTTAAAGACAAAGAAGAAAAGCGTTACTGCGTGCAAGTTGCAAGGATGTCCTTCTTATACGATATAAGTTATCTTTTTTACGTACCCATTCACCTCGTCCCTGTGTTTTTTTACTGACTTGGCTTGCAGCTCAATGACCCTAAAGAAACATAATTTTTAAGTATTAAGCCCCCTTTTAATCTTCCTTTTTATCGTATGCCCAAAACCCCTTTGTTAATCCTGGAAGATGCCGCGTCTTCCTCGTAACCCATTAATGCCACTAAGATGATCTCGATAGTCGAAGATGGTTTTCGTTTGATCCGTGCTATGTCTGTAATTTAAAATCTTATTTTGTTTCAGGTCTACTGGTGTATTTTTTCTATGGCTACAGCCACAGTGTGGAAGGCATCAAACCAGATGAAGGATCACAAGTACACTTTATTCTATCAGAGACACCAGACTTTGGAACAGAGGTTGAAGAATATCCGGCCAGTGGCATGACGGCACCTCGCGCTAAATGAAGGATACAACTGGTTATTTAATTAATTGATCATTAATAGAATCAAGAAACAAAGACCATTGCTATTTCCGTAAGGGTATATTCATAAAAGTGAGGCACCCTCGTTAAGGCCTTTTTTGTCATTATAAAGTACATTTTTTCAGATACAAACGTAACGGAAATCATCGTAAAATAGTGAAAACAGAGGTAAACTAGGTACCACCGTTTTCCAGTCTCGCCTGAACATTGTAACAACGTTGGATTTATTCCTGACTCATGTTTTTGTAATACAATGCTTTAGAGTTGAATGTTCTCACGTGTATTTCAACAATACATTTTTTGAGTTCCACATGCGTCTGTTGGCGACCATTCAAAGAAATTACATCACGAATGGCATATGTACCTTTGCCACGAAGAAAGCATAGCCCTACTTAGAGTGTTATTCACTTGAGTGTTGCAAGTCATTTTCGTTTGCAGTGGTTTATGTTTTACGTTTGGTCAGTGATCGGTTTTAAAAAAGTTGCCCCACCTTCTCAACCAGTCAAAAGGTACAGCAAAAATGATCCTGACTTATTCACAGACGTTTTCCTATGCTTTATTTGCTTCTAGTTTTGATTGGCTTACTCGATATTCTAGGTCCGTTGTGATGGGATCAATCAATCGATCAATCAATCAATCAATCAATCAATCAATCAATCAATCAGTCAATCAATCAATCAATCAACAATCAATCGATCGATCGATCAATCAATCAATGAACTTTACTAATTCTCGAATTTACAGAGTAGCAATCAAGTGCTAATATCTTCGGGCCTACTACATTTATAACTAATTACAATAAAAAAATAAATAAAAAACTCTGTGTAACAAACAACTGAGATAACTACCTACCTACCTACCTACCTACCTACCTACCTACCTAGACAACTAACTTGCTAATCATCTTAATGTTAAAAAAAACAAAAAAAGTGCAAAATCATTTGTTCCTAGAAGATATCAGTTGTCGAAAAGAAGTAAAATCAGCAATAGTGCGGTGATGGTCAGGAAGAGAGTTCCTGGATATTAGTAATCACTTTGGTTTTGGTTTGACAACATTCGCAATTTCTTTAACTCATGTACCGCCGAAAACACGTCTTAATCATGTCTCTTATTTTATGCCTGTTAGTATACATATGGCTTTCGGAAAACTAAGATCCAAGCTGTAAGTCCCTAGTCCCTCAAACTAGGACCTCTGAAGCCAAGACCCTATTAACAATATTAATACAGATTTCTTTATTTGTCAGTTAATTTTTTATTTCAGTGTTCCAAGATGACTTAGATCCTGTTGCATCAAAGCAGCCGATGAATCCCTGAGCAAAGTAGATTCATCGGTTTCCTTGATGTACCATGATCTGAGTAATCAAGGGAACGCACCCTAAGTTTCAATCTAGTTTTAAGATATCTTCCAAAGTAGTACGGTTTTTGGTCAGACTGGAACTCTTCGGAATTCTTTTGATATGTCCAAAACATGATCGAATTACCTCGATAAAACTTTTGGGATGTCGTGCAACTATAGGTCCTACTTATTTACCCATGGAATGGTGTCGGCCACAAAATACAAGCATAAATGCTCATTTGAAATGCGATTAGATCGACTTTCATTGAGTGTCGAAAGCACTTTTTATTTGATACTACCTCACACGTCTAACTTGAAGATCTCGCCACCTTATCGCATCCAAATCAGAGCTAAAACCAGAACCAATCGTCACTCGCCACGGCCACGTTTCCCGATCTTTACGTCAGCAAAAGATATTTCCTTCAAACTTCCATTGGTTCACTGGTTTGTCTGTTTCTTTTGTGATAGACCAGAGTGATTGCTTTGGTTTTGGACGATTGATTGCTGAAAACGATCTTTCTTCATGTGAAAGTCACGACATCAGAAAAGCCGTAGCATAATAAACTACACACTCTCACCCTCAGTTTGCGGTTCGACTCCCACCCCCCCCCCCCCACCCCGCAGCATATAGTGTTAGTGAGAACAGGTTTGGCCTGATTACATTCTGTAATGTTAATATCTGCTCGCCCGTTGTCTATCGTCCATTTTAAATCTGGCCCCCCTTTATTAGACTGGTCTAATAGTTTTTTTTCATATCGACTTGCCGTAGTTTTGGTCCAACAAATGCTCTACCTGCCCGGATTCTCTTACCTTTGTAGGGGCCCGTTTCTCGAAGGTCGCGAAAAGTTTCAGAAGTGTAGCAGCTGTCGTAAGCTGCTATTGTTTTATCATTGTAGCAGCTGCTATTTTTTTTAGGGCTAGAGGCATTGTTTCTGTTGTTTGTTCTATTGTACTCTCAAAGGGTAGCAAGCCATTCATGTGGGACTTTACGAGAGCTGCTACATGACCCCAAAAGTTTTCGCACCCGGAAAGCCGTAGCAAGATCTCACACCCTATGATAAATATTAACTGAGTTCACATGTGACAGGCGTCCTGCATACTGCTACGATCAGCACTGTCGAAGTCATCGTGAGTGTGAAAAAGGGATGAAGATGAACTGTCTAGCTTTAAATCCACCATATTTATTCCTTTATCACACTCACGATGACCTCGACAGTGCTAGTAGCATGCAGGATGCCTGTCACATGACCTTAGCTTGCTCTCCATTAGTTCTCGTAGTTCAGCGGATAGCGCGCCCACCCGGTGTTCGGGAGGTCATGGTTTCTGATCAAAAATAAAAAAAAGAAACAGCAGTGATAAACATACGTACTGAACTTGCACAGTTTTTGATTAAGACTTGACATTTCGTATGTACTCTACATTCGGTGGTCACCTCGCAGCTCTTGCAAGGTCTCACCTGATTGGAGACCACCCTTGAGGTTTAACAAAAGAACAAACAACAGAAACAATGGACCTTAGCTCTAAAACAAAAGGGCTGCGACTCTATCCTCGCCAATGAAATTTAGAGCTTGTAGGAGCTGCGGGGCTACCGACATTCGGAAGTGAAAAGCTGATGCTTTATTAATCTATTCTAGTTTTTATAGTTTACCGTCAAGTATTTGCTTAATCTAGGTTCCAGACCCCTCACATTTGTTACATATAATAGCTGTTTTGAATTTCAACGATTACTTTTAAAAATTTCGGTATGTAGAGTACATATGAAACTTCAAGTCTTAATCAAAAAATGTGCAAGTTCAATATGTTTACCACTGCTGTTTGTTTCTTACTTTTGATGAAACTACGATGGCCCAAGAACAAAAGTAAGCATGAGTTCTATTTCTGCCAGGGACTCAGATTTTTTCTTTGTCCAACGCTCGTGTCATGTTTATCAGTTCACTTATTCCTTTATGATGATGTACTTGTCCAGAGCGTTTTCCATAATATTCACAATTCAATGTTGTTTAGTTTTGCATCTCCAAAAGGGGGCAATCAACCCCTTATAGCAAGTAGCTATAGACTATTCAGCGGCTAGTATTCGTATAACTCTTACCTTTAATACGATTATTTCAGCCATTTTTACTGCATACATGTACCAAAATTCACAAAAGCCTTGCTTCCCTTGTAACAGTTTATAGCGACCCCATCTATACAAAAAGGGAAGCTCTTTATTGCTAAGAATTCGTTTGGTCTGTAGAAGCTCTGCAGAAGACTCATTTCTTCTTCAACACTGGCAGGCGAGTTTTTTCCTTCGGTGCCCGACCGTAATATTTAATATTTAATATTTTATATTTCTATAGCGCGTATTTCAAGATCAAAAGCGCTTTACATGTCTAACTACACTAATTAATATAGAAATGACTAATAGTATGTCATAATTGTAATATGTACAAATAAAAATAAGATAGTAATAATTCCTAAAATTTTATTAAGTAAACCTATTAGCGAACGCTTTCTTGAATAAAAATGTCTTCAGATTTTTCTTGAAAGTCTCAACTGATTTGACCTCTCTAAGTCTTGACGGTAGGGTGTTCCATAATTGTGGTAGGGTCGCCTGAAATGAACGCCCTCCAAGCGTTACCAGTAACTATGAGAAACAACTCACTTAAGTAGAAAAAAGCAACCACAACACCATCTAATGCCTTCAGTATATAATATGGTTCTATTTACAGCTGACGAGCTTGATTATTTCATTGATTAATAGCCGACAACAAACAGGGATCATAAAAATGCCCTTCAAAAGCCTAGAGCTTTGATATATTTTTGAATTTCGGTTGTCAAGGGCAACGTAGGGGCGATCGTACTACATCAGGTAGCGTATAGTCATCGATAAGAAAGCCAATCACATTCGGGTATTTGCAACGGATCATGATTAGCGTGCACCACTTCCTCTCCCTTAACCAATGTTTTTTTCGTTTATTTCTATCTGTTCCAAAGACCTAAAATCGGCCAACCACATTGATGTAAGCAAGAGAAGAGATCAAGATGTAATATCCGTTTGCATTGTATATACTTGGAGAAGATTAATGTCCAATGTCTGAACAGTCACTTCCATAAATAGCAGCTAACGACAATAATTTGAGGTTTGCCCATCAAGACGAATAACTCTCTTCCCTAAGTAAATACATGTGCTTGGTGTAACTTATGGTATCAGTAAACTCAAAATGACCATCATTCGTTGGCGCCACTTTACGGCCGGAGGTTTTACGCAAACCCAGAAAGTATGTATTTTCTGACACCTTGACGATTGTAAATTACGAAGGTGTATTCAAAAAAATAAAAATGTTAACGTTTTCCATATATCGCCTTAGGCTACTTCCTAAAGTACAGAGGTTCCTTAATCGTTTTCGGGTCGGATTTGAGCGGGAGGACGGATCAACTTCGCTATGTCTTCTTGACAACTTTTTGTTTTCTGGAAAACGGTGTCGCAAAATTTTGATTACTTGTCTGTTTTGTTTTTGACATGCAGTTAAACTTTGATTAAACATGCATAGTCTGCACTAAAATAGTCATAACTAACGAAAGAAGCTAAAACAAAAAATTTCCTACATCTTTTTTGCCTGATTGTCGCAACATTCTAAACAAATTTCAGAGAAAAATTCAACGGCACGGCTTTGAAAACTCGCCGGATGCGAACTCAGAATGTGTGCTTCTCTCACTGATATTTTCGTTTCGAGTTACGAAGGGAAATATACTTTGGGGCGTTCTTCCTGTGCCATGAGATAATTACTCAAAACCAGTGAAATAATCATTGTGACGCGTTGATTGACCAAGTGAAGGCTCATTTTATGTTAACAACAGAGCTCGTATCAATGACAAAGTCTACAACAGAGTCTAAAACGTTGCCTGCAACAGGAAATATCCTTTGCAAGGATCAGAATTCCACCGCTCGTACGCCAAGGCTAGTGAGAAAATAATTTTCACTCCTCTTTCTTCCTTCCGATTTTTAAAGCCCCTTAGCTTAGAGATGCCCGTATAGAATAAAAACTTTATTTCAGTGTCAAACCTTGTAGCCTGGGAGAAACCCATACTAGTTATTATAGGGAACACATATTAATATAAAATACAATGCAGAATTAAAAGATAAAGACACATACATTAAAATATATAAATACTAAGATTAAAATGTCATGTTAAGCAGCCGCCTTCTATTGACTCAGTAAGAGATCTTTGCTACGGATGTGCCTTCGAAACACAGTAAATTGTTTTGGCTGATCTGTCATTCGAAGACAGTTTCCTCCATAACTTAGGTCTTAAGTGTTGCAGTGAGTGCCTACTGTACGTTACAGAGTTATACCTAGGAGTGGAGAAATCAGATTGCCTCAAGTTATACCCGGAGATGATCTTTAAAAATATTACAAATATGGCCTGCGCATAGTTTATATTTAGCAATTATTGAATTCGGCTTTCGTAGGATATGAAGAATTCTGCAGATAGAGGAGGCAGGTGAATAACACGCTCCGAGATCTGCAGAATTCTTCATATCCTAGGAAAGCCGAATTCAATAATTACTTTATTATTCATTCAGAATATTTCCCCTTTCTTAAAGGTGTTTCGCCATTTCGCTCTTTGTTTTTCCGCTCACCAAAAATAACACAACCTTGTTCCCAGGTTTTCTCGGTCAACGTTCAATAATCTGCAGCGGGCTACACTTTTGACGTCACTTTGACGTCATCGGTTCAATAATTTGCAGCGGGCTGCACTTTTGACGCCACTGATTCAATATTTGGTCAACAACAGCTGGTTATGGTGAATTGCTTGTGGTTTTAACCAATCAGAAACAGGGAAATATTTTGAATGAATAAGAATTAACTTTATACAAAAGAAAGCAAATGTCCTGCAAACGTCCCTTCATCAAAGTTGCCAGCTTGGCCCTTTCCAATAATTGAAAATAACTAGCTTGCTTTTCATTGTACACTACTGCCCTGAAGCCTCTTTTTCTAGCCGTTCAAGCTTGCACTAATCACTAGCCCTACAGAACTGCCACACTAGGTGGCGGTATGTTAGGTAAGGTAACACAGCTGCCTTATATAGTAGGGGTTTGGCTTTAATAGGGATTACATCCCTTAGGCGCATGAGCAAGGCAATTCTTTGACTGGCCTTCTTGAACACTGAGTTTACATGCTCAGAAAAAAATAGATTCCACTTGTAAACAACGTGAGCGAAACCCAGGATATAGCCATTGACTTGAGATGTACTGTTACTGTTACCGCTTTCAATTGCGAAAACGCCAAGGAAGTAATACTTAGAAAATGACAAACGTCAGCCACTTTGTTTCTTTACCGCTCCTGGGCCCCTGGGTATACTAATACCTTTAAATAGTATATAAAAAAGGCGATGTGAAAGCTAAGGAAGAATACCTTGTTGTGTGTATTATCTTGAAAATTAAATCTGTATATTAAAATATGAAAAAAAATATATTTAATTATAGACTTATAGACTTAATTATAGACGGCGTGTAGGGTGCCACTTTGTGTATCTTCCATATGCACATGCGTGTCAGTGTACTTGAGGTTTATTAACAACACTTTCGTATTCTGGAGTCTCTGGTATCAAGAAGTCGCCTTCTTGTTGATTTACTGGTTTGATTCCTTCTGTGCTATGCTGATATCCATAAAAGAAGTAGAGGATAAAACCTGTGCAAAAAATCACAATGATTGTTACCTTTGTTAAAATAATTCACGCCTAAACCATAGTTAATAGAGGGGAATGGTTATGAAACCCGATGTTCTCTTTTTTGGCCCTGACCAGGCATAAAACACAATAGTTGTTTACTCCGTACTGAGGAACTGACCAATAGAAACGTGTTGGTTACGTAACTCATGCATAGTGTATGAGAGCAAAACAAAAGTTGTGCACGATCGTGGACCTTCCAACCTAAATCTTGGCATCTTTGTTTGTTCCTTCGATGTTTGCCGGGATTCATAACCATTCCCCTTTATTAACTATGCCTAAACTAAGGTTTCTTTGAGCCTTTTAGATGTTTTTTTTTTTTTTAAAGTTTATCGCGTAAATCAAAACTTCAGGTGCTTTTGACCTATCTCCACAGTGATCAGTTTTGATGTCATATAAAAATCTTGATAGACAGCCTACCAAATTATTCGTCGAGCATCATAGCGCTCGGTGGAATTGAATGCTTTGAGAGCCATAATGTATCCAGCTACGTACGATCAAATAATTCATAGTCGTCAAGAAAATAAACTTGAATAGAAATGCAATGCAATCCGATGCCGTGGAAAATAATAGGGCATAAGTGTCTCGCAACTTACCCAGGGTCATCCAAACACCAAATCGAAGATACGTCATCCACTGAAGGTTTGCTATCAACGCAGCATTGATGAATATAGTAACGGCTGAAATGTATGGGATGCCAGGGACCATAAATGGAAACGTGGCAGAGTTTCTAGGTTGCAATTGGATTGCAATAAGTGATACAACGATTGTTCCCGAGGACAAGCAAATCAAGAAAATTGCCCACCACACTCCTTCAGAGATATGATCAAGGGATTTTGTGAGTATGATGACCAGGCAAGCGATACCAGCCACCAGGCCCATCACCGACAACTTGACACAGAATGAAGTGCTTTCATTGGCTTTTCTAAATCTTTTGGAATCTTTGTGATCATTTGAAAGTTCCTCAGTTTCTTCCATGATTGGTTGGTAGGCCGTTGTCTGGGAAACACCTAAAGTCGCGTCATGATTTTCCGGCTGATCTGATTTTGAACAGAGGTTTAGAAGCCAGTTTGCAGTCCTAGCTCTTGAGTCATCGGCGGTGTTGTCGTAAACGCTCTGCACTCCAGGCTCATAGCGACTGACAAGGGCTGAGATGGCGACCATTGTGTACGCCAGCAAGGTTCCGATGGAAAGAAGTTCCACCTACAAAATTTCCCCAGAGATTAGAACGTCAGCTAACTTTTAACAGGAAGTAAAGGTTAATTTGGAGAAGTTTTTGCTCTTATCATAAATAACTTAAATTATTATAGGATTGACACGAAATTGAAAATTAACGATGTTTAGGAATAATTGTTAATTATTCCACAAGCGCGCGTTGGATATGACAACAAGCGCGAGGGGAATAATTGCTTTATTAAAAACGCTAGAAGACTAGACTAAATTTAAAATTAAAACGCCCAAAAAGTCGCGCACAAAATTACTATATTTGTATGGTATAAGGCTCCTAACCCATGATGGCTAAGCAAATGAAAACTCTCGAATCGCATTATCCAATGATCTAGCTTTTAATAATAAAAGATATCTGTGTTTATTATATAATAAACAGAATATTACATGCTCGCTTGTGGATATGAATTTTATCTTCTCGTGTTCAAGTCGATACCTCACTCGTTCGCTGCGCTCACTCGTGAGATATTGAGTTAAACATTCCAAGATAAAATTCATATATATCCACGCGTGGGCATGTAATATCCTCTATATCTCTTTACAATTAGCCCCGGGAAACGAGTATATGGATCACCGTGCGTGAACCATTAAGAGAATAGAAAACTATAGAAGTATTGTACAATAATGTTTTAACACACAGATTATAAGAGCCAGACATCGTCTGGCCTAATCCACGATGGAATAGAATCTCATTTAGAGGCTCCTATTTAGGGGATCCCATTTAGATTGAGGTAGCGGGTGTATAGAAGAAATACCTCTCCACAACATTACCATAAGGTAATTCAATTCAATTCAAAAAAGAATCAGCTATAAGGTTGGTTAAGATTTGAGAGGACGAAAGATCAGCCTTAAAAGACAAGAGTTAGGACGCGTTCGTTTGGGATCAATCCGGAATAAATATTATTGGAATAATGCGAGTAAGAGTTTATTTGGGAACTATTCTCATTCCGGAATACCTGGATTTTCATTCCGGCTATTCTGCTCCCAAGAGCAGAATAGCCGGAATATATTCCGGAATATATTCCTATTCCAGAATATCCCAAACGAACGCGCCCTTAAATGTGAATAGCTCCTTTGGGGCCCATGTAATGAGGCACAAAGGTAAAGAACAGACTAAACAAAATGACCCGTGACAACTCACCAGTTGCTTGATATCGAAAATCATTGCTAACGGCGCGGCAACACATCCTGCAATGATCGTCGCTCTTATTGGTGTGTGGTTATTGTCGTCTACATGCGCAAACCATCTGAACAACAAGCCGTCCACCGACATGGAGTAGATAATTCTCGATGAAGAAAACACGCCGCAAACTAAAGCGCTGACGGTTGCGCAAATTCCACCGACAGTTATGATGAATTTAGCTGGTGGAAAGTTGGCTTGTGTGAACGCTTGAACTAAAGGCGCGAAGGGGTCTAATTGTTGATATGGTAGCATAAGTGTCAGGATGGTTGCTACGCCAAAATACGCCATCGCGCTGATCGTTACAACAAGGATTAACGACAGTGGGATGCTTGTTTGTGGATTTATGGCCTCTTCAGCGGCCGTGGTGACTACGTCAAATCCAGCAAATGCGTAAAACGCACTCGCTGCCCCTTCAAGGACTCCCCGAGTGCCATAAGGAGCAAACTCGTTTGTCCAGTTTTTACTTTTGGCAAAGAACAGACCGTAGATGATTATGAAGAAGATAACAAGAAAGTTCAAGGCTGTTACCACTTTTTGAACATTAGCTGATAAACGGGTTCCCACACATATAAGTGCTACCGCAGCAATCACTAATCCAAACGCAAGCAGGTCTGGGAATGGGGCAATTCCAGGATGATTCCAGGTGGCGATGTCATTCATGAAGAAGCGGTAAATTTCTTCTCCAAACAAGGCATTTATGTATTCACTGCACGCTCGAGCCAAACTCGCGGTAGCAATTATGTACTCCAAAAGAATATTCCAGCCGACGATAAAAGCCCATATTTCACCCAGGGCCACATACGTGTAAATATAGGATGATCCAGCTTTTGGAATACGACAGGCAAACTCTGCATAAAACGACGCAGAAAGTAGCCCTGAGATTGCTGCCAGCAGAAAAGACAGAACGACGGAAGGGCCTGCGACGTCACGTGCCAACTGCCCCGTGACAACGTACAGTCCTGCTCCAACTATTGTCCCCACCCCCAGGGAGGTTAGGTCTATGGTTGTCAGGCATCTTCTTAGGAGAGAATCGGACGACAGGCAAAGTTCTTCTGGCTTCTTGCGAGTTAAATTTTCACGCAATCTCTGACAGGCCATGTTGGTATGAACTGAATCTTTCAGGTCACCCTTTGGAATCCTTTTCTACAGTGGCTCTGCAAACCAAAATATTGGTAACGTTAAGAGTTGCTTGTACTGAACTTAGTTGTAACAAACCTACTTCAGTGTTATTACTCTCTTAATTGTAACTGAGAAAACTTGAGCCAGGAAAGAAATTCAAAATCCACCTCCATGCTAAAATTACAAGACGCCCTTCAATTAGGGACTTTTTTATACTAATCAAAAGTCGGGGCTAAAATTGGCAAATGACCTACGAACCGCACATCTCTTTGCATGTCACCAGCTCCAAATGGGAAAAGGGAAGCACTTCTTTTGTCATAAACGGTAGCCCGTTACAACATTGGAAGCAGCGTACTACCAAAAATTGTTGCAAACCTTGCAGTGATTTATCTTTTATTTCTCCTCACAGCAACAGTCCACGGTTAAGGGAGAAAATTTTGTCCAACTACTATTGGATGCTATTATTCGTAATAAGCCAACTATTAAGTGCTTTACCTTTTTATAGCTATTCATAATAAAGTTTCGATATAACGCTCTGATTGGCTGAAACAGCGTGCTTTATCGGAGAACAGCTGCTTCACGCTTGGGCCATAAATGGAAGAGGAAAACTCGGTCTGTAACTTACGGTACGGACCTCGAACTCAGTAAGAGGTCTACAGAAGAGAAGTGACGAGATTGTCACAAACGGTTAATAATAGATCTCAGTACGAGGCTCTGGGGAATAACTGCAGACTTTGTTGGGTTTATTTCCCAGAGCCTCGTGCTAAGGTCTGTTGCTGCGTTAGGATGAATTTTAAGTATATCAAAGTTGGTCTATTTAAACCTCCCTTGGAGTATCGCAGATGAATATTCATAATTAACAATTCACCTTGCACGTTTAACAGGATATGACTTAATTTCTTTCTCAATAAAACAATTATTCATTGTAATGTAAAGAAAACTCGCGGCCGGCATTATTCAGTACAGTGTAAAGAAAACTCGCGGCTGGTATGTGCAAAAGCGTGTTGATTAGCGAAGTTGTCGTTAACGAGCGTTTTTATTTGTCGTAGTTTGAGGAAAACAAAACAATGTTAGTACAATTGTTACCCCACAAGCATCAATGTGCTTCATTAGATTTTTTTTTGAATAGCAATCCATTAACCGAAAATATAGACAAAAGGTTAGATTAAACAAGAATATTATCAAGAAGGAGAGATGGAACTAGTGCAAGCTGTGGTGGCCACCTATTCTGATAGCGAAGACATTGGGAGGAATGAAGGAGAATTCAAAAATAATTTGAATAAATTTTTAGATTGCGTTTAATGCTTGACTGAGATCGCTGAGCGCATTGCAATTTGCTATCGATCTGAAACGGTTAAAACGTACGCCAAACGATAAAACTTATGTTATTTTGCTTCTTATCGAGAGCAAAATGAGCTTCCCAGAACGACAGATATTCCTGTAAATTACAAAGAGAAATTCACTTGCTAGCAGTTTTGCATAATGTGACAGCCCAGAAACTCAACGAGCTGCTTACCTTTCGAATTAATCGAACCAAGATGCGTGTTAATGTTATCAACACCAGATGTAAAAGAGCTTCATCATCTGACAAATGAAAGCTAAATCACCAAGGCTGCTTCGATATCTTGATACTGTTGAGTATCTAATAGCGGACCAAAAAGGCGCTATTTCTGGCGCTTTCGTCTTGAGCGAGCAACCGTCAATTTGCGCGCTTCTCGATCATTATGTAAATATATTGAGCTATATGTCATTATTCTGTGCTTTTGGCGGGCACAGAACATTCTTGTAACGTTCGACTGATTACCATGGCCCTATTCAAACAAGACATTTAAAGTCCATTTAATAGAAGTTTAAAACGCGTCGCCGAGAGAAAGTTTTTAAGGTCTTTAGATGTAAATTTCGAGATAGTGGCACGTAACATCGTTTTCCCGGTTCCGTAAAACTTTTGTTGAGAACTGTGCTTCTCGATAAAGCGCAGCGATACTCCCAACACCGCCACCGTTCTCGCTGTTCTCGCACGTTTTGTTAAAGATCCCGACACTTCTCGCTCTTCCAAAAGGAATTATGAAAGGAACAGTCGGGTGTCGCGCGGGTGTAGAGACCCCGTTTCTGTCAGAGGCTGTGATATTACGTGCGAATCCTTCTAAAAGATTTTTGCGTGTTTAACACGCGTGGTATCAGTTAGGTCAGTAACAGCTTACTCAATCTGCGTCGAGTGTTTTTTAAAGTTTAAATTGCACATCGCAAGCAATGCTATATTTTTCATCAAATCATTTAAGGCCCTTTTAACAATATGGATACTTTGCATGTGTTTTCTGAGCATTAACAACTGAGTAGACACAAATATGTAACTTTATTGACTTGGTTGATGGGGCCCCAGCTAACGAGCCAAATTTTGATTTGTTTTGATATTCCTTAGCAATTTCATTGCTTCATTACAGTTTGAAAACTATGTAAACTAACGGGAACTTCCAAAGATCGCCAGTTGTAAACCACCATTGAGGAAACAATTGAACATAATGGTTGGTAAATTCTGACAACTTGCATGACCAAGTTCTAATCAACGGCGATCTCCGAAAAATCTAGATACGCCTATTTTTTTCCAAACATATTACCAAACTCTTTGTTTACAGATTTGAGATTGAAGTCCTATGCTTTAATTGTCTTAATAAGCTTTCACTTGATGGAGGTTTCATATTAATGTTATTAACCAAGAAAGCAGTTACGCACCAAACAAGTCTAAGTGAAGTTGATAAAAATTATTAATCATGGATTCTCTTCCTAGCGATCGACAGCCCCTATAAGAGGTTCTGGGAGTTGTCTCTGTTAAATTCACAATTGTCGAATTTAAACTTGAAGTCAAAATATTTGGTTAGGACAAAGCCAAGGTGTACAATGATGTCTCGGCAAGCTATGCTGGATTGGGTAACAATTCGGGAAACCACTAACAGGAGAACAGAGTCAAGGGAAGGAATCGTCATTAAATTATCTTACCTTACGTCGGCTTAATCATTGGTAGATGGGTTCTTCTCGAAGACCTTCGATAGGGGCAGTCATACCAACTTATTTATCACGTAAGGCAAACAGCACGATGAAATTAGCTTTTTGAAGGCTTTGGTTCTTTACGATTCAGTGGTTTTGATGAAAACCTAATCCACCTATATTGTGTCTTGGAATTGAATAGCTAAGAAGAGACTAGAAACATTTTGCATGAGAAAGTTCAAATGTAAATACATGGAGAAACACAAACCCGGAAAATCCTAGTCGCAGAAAGTTATGGGATTTGATTCCATCTGGGACTATGATTTTTCCCAGTTTGTGCGGTTTCTCTATGTATTTACATTTGATCATAATGTTGTTCTTAAGCATAACTGAGAAGTGAAATCAGCCGTTTTGATCTGCATGAGAGAATTTACGAATGATCTTCAAGCACAATAACGGTATTAGGGTCTATTAGGGATTGGGATTTTGTAAGCAACAGCGTTTTGGTAACGGAAATAGCTTTAAACGGTGTTGTGATTCCTTTGGAAACGTTGAGAGTGTTCTCAAAGATTTCGGAGATTCGCTCTTAGATTTCCGACGTTCGTGCAAACAGCATGATAAATAGTCCTAAAGGCGTTGATTCACTTCGCTGGTTTTGATGAAAATCTAATCCATCCATTGTATCTGTAAATTGAATAGCTGGAGAATGTAAACACTTTGCATAAGAATTTGAAAGTTAAATCAGCCAGTTTCCTGGGTTTCGATCTACATGAGAAAATTTAAGAACGATCTTCAAACTATGACTACACTAAAGGTTTTTGGATTGTAAGTTTGTAAAACAACATCGTCGATCTGGCTGAGGATTATTTAACAATGTTGGGATTCATTCGGAAACTTTGAGAATCTCCTGAAAGATTTTCGAGGGTAGTCCATAGATTTCTAAAGATCTCGCAAACGGCATAATAAAATTAATCTTTTAAAGGCACTGGCTGACCTCGCTTTACTTCGATATCTTCCCTTTATACCGAGCATCAACACGCTCGATTCCTGAAGATCACCTTCAAAAACCTTCTGGATACAGTTTGAAGATTGATTTAACAATTACGAAAAAAACGCAAGGAAATTCATCGAATTTCCAAACATAGAGAAACGTGGCCATAGACCGAGAGCTATCATTGCCTCCAGCGTTTGGAAATCCCTTTGAGTCACGAACAATCAAATAGTTTCGATTCTCATCTGAGCGTAATTAAAACAGCGAACCAAAGCTTAAGATAGCATCTTGAGAATCTTAAAAAGTCTTTCGTAGTCACGGTTGTATTGTTCTTGTTCGCGACTTGGTAAATTCTTCGTCCTTTAGTCAAGTTTCTCCCGCGGGATAATACAATAGTTCAGAAAGACGCTGTTTCTGGTATTTGCCAGGTCAATCTTGGAGTAATCAAGTCTCTGAGAAGCGAATCCGCGCCGAAAGAAGAAGAAACATGGAGGAAATTCAGAGGGTGCAGTATCTCACGACTCGCCTACTGCAGATGGCTGCCTTTGCCACAAATTAAATTTCTGGTTGTCAAAAAACATGTTCACCTGTTTAAGACCGTAGCACACCAAAAACCTTGTTTGGGATTGTTTGTGGTTTTCGTCGCTTCTTTGCAGACAAAAACACTTGACTGATATGGATATGCGCTCGCCAAATTCTTGGGCAAATCGGGAAAGAGAAAATTCCTGGTGAAGCTTGTCTATGTACTGGTGCTATGACTCATAACGTTTGCTCCTTCATTACAGGCTTGCAATTTTCCACCGAGTTCTTGATGCAGAGATGTTGGAAGAAACCAGTTAAGGGATCGCTTTAATACGGATGCACCGCCAGCGACGAGAAGAAACCTGTTTGGGAGTTGCATCTTTTAGGTAGTCAAATCTTATCTTTATTTTTTAATGGCAAATTACTTGGTCTTCTTAGAGACAAAACACCGAACTATTACGCCAACAATATTCGAAGCTGGAACCAACTACATCCAGTCCGGCAATCAGACGCAGCCAAATAACAAAACAAATCACGGCGGGATTGCAGCTTTCAGATACGAGTCATGTGTTTGTGAAGTATATGTAATGATTTTTTTTTAAAGAAGTGAAGGGTGCGTCGGTTATGTGAAAAAAATTTCTTGAAGTGCAGGGCTTAAAATGTAGAGACTATAAACTGCAAGGGACCGCATACGATAAACGCTGCCAACGTAGGATCTACTAGAGATCTGATCAGCCCAAAAAATATGTGTATGAAGATTAAACTGCAAGGCTGATACTGCGTGAAAAACGTTTCGAGACACCAACATGACCAGGGGCCCGTTTCTCGAAAGTCCCGGAAACTTTTCGGGCTCGTAAAGCCATAGCAAAATCTCGAACCTTAAGTTTACAAAGCTGTTTTATTGACATATTCTTAATATGAACAGAGGTTCCCTTCATACAAGAGATACAAGAAGTTTCAAGCACATACACTTCTCTGTTTTTAGATACAGAAGAGCTGAAAATGGCTTTACGGGCCCGAAAACTTTTCGGGGCTTTCGAGAAACGGGCCCCAGAACCGATAAAGCAGGATCGCAACTGTGGACAGCTGTTTCGCTCTTGTTGGAGCTCGTCAGCACAGTGTAGCGAAGATATGTAACGCCAGCCAAGAGCCAACGCACATAAATTGCACAATGACCCGTTCACTATATCAAGTTCCGTACTTTGAACTCACTTGCGCTCCGAGACACGCGTTGCCACATCACGTGCCCCGGAGTATCAGCCTTGCAGTTTTTAAAATCTTAAAATGTAACACTATAGCAAAACGTGTAACACCAGTGCAAATTATAACGATTTCCAAAGTTAGTGCGAGGGCACCCGATGACTACCGAAGACCATCCGAGGTATTTCGAACGTTGTCGAAGTTCACCAGAAACCCTCCGAAGATAGCCGGAGACAACTTAACGATTTTCGAACATTTCCGCGGATAACTCGAACACTTCGCAAGATTTCCCAAATATTACAGGATAATTTGGTTTTATCAACTGAGTTGATAATGTGAATTAGCCACCGTAAAGAGATTCGGTGGCTAATTCACATTATCAACTCAGTTGATAAAACCAAATTATCCTGTAATACTCCCACCGACGCAGCACCATAGTTTCTTTAGAAACTTACCCCCTCTACTCTTTCCCAAATATTACCCGAACATTTTCAGAGTTAAGAGGATCATCCGAGGATCGGCCGGTATTATCGGGAGGTTTGCGGATATATACTTTGGGAAATTTTCCAAGATATTTGACAATGCACTCTAACTAAACAAACAATAAAATAAAAGAAAAGGCCTTATTATAATTGTCAATAAAGAATAGCATAAATGTTGGTAACTCAATACGGATCGTTTGGGGGAGTTAAGGGTGAAATAAAACGGAGCCAAAATTTGTTTTGATCATAGTTATTAGAGGGGACTGACTAACTATGTTTTGATAAGGACACGGTGTGTGACTAAGTATTTTTTCCCAAACAGGGGGGGGGGGGGGGGAGGGAGAAGGGTAGGGTGGGGGAGGAGTCCGGTCTCGCGCTCCTCCTCTAGATCAGCCAATGAACACTGCTAGCGAGAGTGCAGTTTATTTACACTTCGCCTCCATCTACCATTTGAGTACACGGCGTTGAAACATTGCCCCAGTTAGTGTATTCGTATTAGCTAAAATTTCTGATCTAGGTTGACTGGCAGTTAATGGTATGATTAAATGGTGTCTAGTTAAAGGGGCTCAGTCACGGCATCTTGAGTTATTTTGAACATCGAAAAAAATAACCATTAAATTGAAGGAAACCTAAAAATAACACTTTGTAAAGATAGAAAAACATCAAAGAGACGCTAATAAACCATATTAGAAAACAGTCCTAAGAAAGCACGCGCGCTAATTGGTTAAAAATCGTGTTTGTATAACTCGATGGAGACACAGAACTAGCGCGCGCTGTTGACGTAGTGATGGCGCGAGCAAAGAGAATTTACATTTTGATAATCAAAGTTAACAAGTTGTTTTCTTTTTCTCGTCGTGGTGTTTTCTAAAAGAAATAGAAAACATGTACTCTGTGTTTCTATCGAGTTATACAAACACTCGTGAAAGTTTGGGAGAACTCGAAAAAGCTGTGGAAACACTCGCCTGCGGCTCGTGTTCCCACAGCATTTCTCGTTCTCCCAAACTTCCACTCGTGTTTGTATAACTCGATAGAAACACGACGGTACATGTTTTCTATTTCTTAAAAGGAACAAGGATGGTTAAGGATGGAGAAGATTGACGCGGATTGCAAACAACGAATTTGAAAAGTTTTGCTAAGCTTTTCAAACGTGACTGAGCCCCTTCAACTTAACTACACACTGAAATAGCCGAACATTTTAACGGGAAACTCATTATTCATTCTTTGGAAGTCAACACAAAAGAGCGAATTGAGCAAATTCGTTCCTGACCATTTGAACTCTTATGTTAGTCTGATCGTGATGTCATTGCCTCTATGGTGATAGAAATCATCGACTTTTGTATTTCCACCTGGCCGTTGCTCTCACTGCATTGATTCGAGTTCAAGCTGGTGTCATTTAATTCAAAAAGTTGCATCTTATCATGCAGATTACAATTCGATAATAAAAAATTGGGGTCACCGAGCTCGTTTTAGAGTTATAAGCGCTTAAAGCTAAAATTAAGGGTGTTTTTAGTAGGTCATACTGTTGCTATGGTAACCTATTGTGCCACAAGTAACAGCAACTTGTTCACCGATGATTGGGCAGTTTGTTGATACCATGATTGTGGCATTAACCGATAAAGGGTGGTTATAATGACCCATCAAACTTTAAGTCTTGGAAAGTACTGGAAACTGGTACCATCCTCCTTAACTTGGAAAATTTACTGTGATGATCACTCTTCACTTTCATCTACAACCGCAGTACGAATATGAATTATTTCATATATATTAAAAGAGATTTCTTAAAGCATAAAACTATAAAAGTCAGAGATAACAAGTTAAACCGACGTTTCGGAGTAGACATCACTCCATTATCAAGGTAAAAAATTGTTCTATGATGTTAAAATTACAGTATTAAAAACGATTGACGCTAAGAATTAACATAATAAGCACGTGCGAAAATTGGCTATAAAAATACTTTAGCACGAATGGAATCCGATTGCACATTGAGGCTTGGCTTAAGTGTTCTTATAAATAACATTTCAAACACTAGGCAGTCAAATTTGTTTTTACATTTTTTGAGCACCTCAAAGCGTTTAAGCAGGTCCCGAGGGATCGTCCCGTGTGCGTTCTTATAGTGTCTGGCAATGGCCGAGGACTGTTGTTTATGTCCCTTTACACGATTGTGTAAATGTCCGCGTGTGTAGCCTACATAACCTTCATCACAAAGGTCACATTGAAATTTATATACAACACACTGCTGATTTATGATCGGCGGCTTTGCCTCTTTCACTTTCAGTTCCTGCTCAATTTTTCTGCTGGTAAATACGGGCTGGATGGTTTTGTTTACTTTCAGGCTCAAATCCTTAAGTTGTTTTTTTACAAATTCTGCTGAGTTTTGGTCTTTAAATGGCACGACTACTCGAACCGTGTTATCCGTCCCTTGGGCTGTTGATGAAGGTCGCGGTTGGTCGCAGACCTTTGAGTCAACAAAGCGTTTGATAGTGGAATTTACGAGTTGTTTCGGGTACTTTAGGCGTGAGAAAACTGACTTCAACCGGTCACATTCGTCTGAGAAGTGTGACCAAGAAGAAGATAAACGATGTGCTCGATCGAGCATAGTTCTCAGCAAGCCATTCTTGTACCGATTGTCAACATTGCTCTGAAAATGCAGAAGGAGACCTGAATTCGTGGGTTTTACGTAGACCTTTGTCTCTATCCGAGGAGATCGATTCAGTAACTGAGTTCCCAGAAATGGCAGCATACCATTGCTTTCAGTTTCCATGGTGAATTTTACGGATGAATGTGCAAGGTTTAATGTGTCTAGGAAGCCAGATGCTGCCGCCATATTCGGCATGATGGTCAGGGTGTCGTCTACATATCTTCGATAGAACGAAGGGAGTTTACCTTGTTGCTCGAGGTTTTCTTCGATTGAAGTCATGAAGACATTAGCGAGCAAGGGGCCAAGGGGAGAACCCATGGCCACACCATCAGTCTGTTCATACAAGGCTCCATTGAATTGGAAAAGTTGTTCTTTTGTAGCTACTCTGAGAAGGTCAACAAGGTCCATTTTCGTCAAATTCAAGTCGTACGTTACGTTAAACCAATTGTTGGTGAAAGCTCTGTTCGCGAGTATCTCTATCGTTTCATCCAAGGGTACGTTTGTAAACAGGGAAGACACATCATACGAAACCAGAATGTCACCGTTTGCTATTTCCATGTTTTGAATTTCGTTCGTAAATTCAAATATGTCAGATACTGTGTAACGATTCAAAGACAAAGGCTTAAGTTTAACGTCAAGCCATTTAGCCAGCGCGTAATTGTATGTTTGCTTTGCTGATAGAATAGGGCGCATCGCTAGGTTCTCCTTGTGTGTCTTTGGTAAGCCATATAAATGGGCTAATCTGGAGCCTGTAGGGCACACAGTATCCGCAATGGGCTTGGGCAGAATTCTACGGACAGTAGAGTCTAAATCTTTCTCTTTCTTTAGAAGAGGGTGGTAATAAGTTGGTGGTCTACCTCTACTTGGAGGCCTTTCCAGGGGAACAGGCCGAAACTTACTTGCGTCATTGATGGAAGCTTCAGATAATAGGCGTAAATATTCGGACTTGTCCATTACGACCACTCCCGAACCTTTATCTGGTTTGGTGATGATGATGTCGTCGCGACGCTTCAATTGTTCGATGGCAAGCAGGAGTGTCTTTGGAGGTTTGTGTACTTTGCGCTGGATGTAGTTCAGTGCTACGGATCGTAGGGTTGCGGCCGCCAATTCTTTCAAATCATCACTTCCAAGATGAGGTTCAAGACACCAGTAAGCCTTCTCGAAGCTTGCTTTCACTTCAATCGGTGACACACGTTGTGGAAAGGCGAATTTCAAACCCCGACATAAAACCAGTTTCTGGAAAAAAGAAAGTTCGTAGGACGATATGTTTTGAATATGCTCGTCAACATCCGTTTCTTTGTAGAGTAATCTTGCGATCTTCTTTGTATGGGTGCTCATTACCTCCTGATAGTATTTGTTTAACAAATACTATCAGGAGGTAATGAGCACCCATACAAAGAAGATCGCAAGATTACTCTACAAAGAAACGGATGTTGACGAGCATATTCAAAACATATCGTCCTACGAACTTTCTTTTTTCCAGAAACTGGTTTTATGTCGGGGTTTGAAATTCGCCTTTCCACAACGTGTGTCACCGATTGAAGTGAAAGCAAGCTTCGAGAAGGCTTACTGGTGTCTTGAACCTCATCTTGGAAGTGATGATTTGAAAGAATTGGCGGCCGCAACCCTACGATCCGTAGCACTGAACTACATCCAGCGCAAAGTACACAAACCTCCAAAGACACTCCTGCTTGCCATCGAACAATTGAAGCGTCGCGACGACATCATCATCACCAAACCAGATAAAGGTTCGGGAGTGGTCGTAATGGACAAGTCCGAATATTTACGCCTATTATCTGAAGCTTCCATCAATGACGCAAGTAAGTTTCGGCCTGTTCCCCTGGAAAGGCCTCCAAGTAGAGGTAGACCACCAACTTATTACCACCCTCTTCTAAAGAAAGAGAAAGATTTAGACTCTACTGTCCGTAGAATTCTGCCCAAGCCCATTGCGGATACTGTGTGCCCTACAGGCTCCAGATTAGCCCATTTATATGGCTTACCAAAGACACACAAGGAGAACCTAGCGATGCGCCCTATTCTATCAGCAAAGCAAACATACAATTACGCGCTGGCTAAATGGCTTGACGTTAAACTTAAGCCTTTGTCTTTGAATCGTTACACAGTATCTGACATATTTGAATTTACGAACGAAATTCAAAACATGGAAATAGCAAACGGTGACATTCTGGTTTCGTATGATGTGTCTTCCCTGTTTACAAACGTACCCTTGGATGAAACGATAGAGATACTCGCGAACAGAGCTTTCACCAACAATTGGTTTAACGTAACGTACGACTTGAATTTGACGAAAATGGACCTTGTTGACCTTCTCAGAGTAGCTACAAAAGAACAACTTTTCCAATTCAATGGAGCCTTGTATGAACAGACTGATGGTGTGGCCATGGGTTCTCCCCTTGGCCCCTTGCTCGCTAATGTCTTCATGACTTCAATCGAAGAAAACCTCGAGCAACAAGGTAAACTCCCTTCGTTCTATCGAAGATATGTAGACGACACCCTGACCATCATGCCGAATATGGCGGCAGCATCTGGCTTCCTAGACACATTAAACCTTGCACATTCATCCGTAAAATTCACCATGGAAACTGAAAGCAATGGTATGCTGCCATTTCTGGGAACTCAGTTACTGAATCGATCTCCTCGGATAGAGACAAAGGTCTACGTAAAACCCACGAATTCAGGTCTCCTTCTGCATTTTCAGAGCAATGTTGACAATCGGTACAAGAATGGCTTGCTGAGAACTATGCTCGATCGAGCACATCGTTTATCTTCTTCTTGGTCACACTTCTCAGACGAATGTGACCGGTTGAAGTCAGTTTTCTCACGCCTAAAGTACCCGAAACAACTCGTAAATTCCACTATCAAACGCTTTGTTGACTCAAAGGTCTGCGACCAACCGCGACCTTCATCAACAGCCCAAGGGACGGATAACACGGTTC